>OZ004710.1:25400750-25555439 GCA_963924515.1 Vespertilio murinus
TGCTGGGTAGGATAATGTTGGTTGTAGGTTCTTGAAGACCACCAGGGGGCTTCAGTGAGTGGCGCTGGTATTGGGTGGTAGTGGAGGTGCTGTCGGCCTCCATGGGCCCTGAGGAGAGTAGGGCCACTGAGGGATGGTGGAGCAGGTCAAGGCAGTTGAGAGCTGGGACCATGATCGCCCTGCTGGGGGACTGAACCACCATTAGACTCCCAGGCACTGAGGGAGCCAGGCGGGAGGGGGGTGGGGGGCAGGCCCTGACTGATCGATTGCGCACAGATTGTGACCAGCAGCCAGCAGGCCCTTATCACCTGATAGGGGATGGGAACCAGGCTGGGACAGGGAAATGGGGGTGGGTGGCAGCAGCCAACATCCTGTGGCACCAGGCAGGGGCTGCGACCTCTTGCTGGCTACCTGGGAGTGGTGTGTGTGTGTGTGTGTGTGTGTGTGTGTGTGTGTGAAGGGATGTGGTGAGAATGCTGCGGGGTGTGGAGTTTGCTCTCACTCCCCCTGCTACCCTTCTCCAGGATGCCAGGGCACGTGCACCAGGGAAGCCCCCACACTCAGGTGCTGGGCACCTGTGAGGAGCCTGCCCCACACCCACGCAGCATCTTCTGGGTGAGCCAGGTCATAGCTACTGGAACCACAAGGGATGGTCTGGCTCCCTGTGGGTTCACACAGGAGCCAGTCTGCAAGACCGGCTGAGAGAGAGAGAACTAGGCCTGCAGCCTTTGGCTGTGCTCACCACATCTCCATGTGGGGACTTGGCTGCGGAACTCAGGCAAGGGGGGCATGTGGGGGCCTAGGGGTCCAGGTGCTGCCTAGGGCCCAGAGTTCCGCCGGGCCTGCCCTTCCATGCCAGACACTAATGCTTTGATCTCCGGCAGGCCTAGGGGCCACACGCATGCATGAATTTCAGGCACTGGGCCTCTGGTATCTATATAATAATAAAACTTATAGTAAAACATTCACATAGTATAATCACCCTTTAAACTGTACAATGATTTGTTCTTTAGGATAATCACAGCATGGCACAACCATCACCATTAATTAATTAATTCCAGAAGATTTTCATCACATCCAAAGAAACCCTGGGGCACAAGCAAAAATAAAATGGCAGAGTAACAATGTATGAACATTTTCTCCATAAAAGCAACAATAAAACCGGAGAAAAATATCAGAACCAACTTTTTCAGAACTCTACAAATTAACTAAAGTTTTGCAGTAATTTGGGGGTCATTTACTCAGCTGAATCTCAGAAAGAGCATCGAGGTTTATTGAATTTTAATTTGTCTTATTCCCATGTCCCTCCTCTTCTAATTGACAGAGGCCTTAAAAACCAAAGGCCTGCAGACACGGTAAAATGCAGGAGCCTGACAGATATTGGAAGAGGCAGAATGGGCTTGGATCTTCTCCAAAGAGCTCATTCCCATATAATTGTCATTGATTGACCTATCTGGCAACCATTAATCAACTTTTTGTCTGGATTTGCCTGTGCTGTTAATTTCCTATATAAATAATCATATACAGCTTTTCGTGTCTGGCTTCTTTTATTTAGTATAATGTTTTCAAGGTTAATTTATATTATAACACATATCAATACTTCATTCCATTTTATGGTAAAATAATATTCCAATGTGTGGATATGTCAAACTTTTATTCACTCACTAGTTGATGGACATTTGGATTTTTCCTACTCTTCGGTTCTTTTTTTCCTCTTAATTTTATTTTATCGTTTAAAGTATTACATATAATAGTACATATATCCCCCTTTTTTCAAATTGACTTAACCCCAGCCCCCTTAACCCCTGTCACATGCTTCCACCACCCCCCCCTCCGTGACTTGCGTCCATTGGTTGTGCTTATATGCATGCACATAAGTCCTTCGGTTGATCTCTTTCCCCCTCTCCTCAACACTTCCAAGCCTTCCCGCTATAATTTGACAGTCTGTTCGGTGCTTTACTGTCTCTGTATCTATCTTTTTGTTCATCAGTTTATAATGTTCTTTATTATCCATAAATGAGTGAGATCATGTGGTGTTTCTCTTTCATTGACTGGCTTATTTCACTCGACATAATGTTCTTCAGTTCCATCCAGGTTGCTGCAAATGGTAAGAATTCCTTCTATTTTTTGGCAGCATAGCATTCCATTGTGTAGATGTACCATAGTTTTATGATCCATTCATCTGCTGACGGGCACCTAGGCTGTTTCCAAATCCTAGCTATTGTAAATTGTGCTGCTATGAACATAGGGGTGCATATATCCTTTCTGATTGGTGTTTCTCATTAAATAGGATATATTCCTAGGAGTGGGATTACTAGGTCAAATGGAGTTCCATTTTCAGTTTTTTGAGGAAACTCCACACCGTTCTCCACAGTGGCTGCGCCAGTCTGCATTCCCACCAGCAGTGCATGAGGGCTTCTTTTTCTCCGCAACATCACCAACACTTGTCATTTGTTGCTTTGTTGATGTTGGCAATTGTGACAGGTGTGAGATGGTACCACATTGTCGTTTTGATTTGCATCTCTTGGATAATTAGTGACTGAGCAAGCTTTAATGTGTCTCTTGGCCTTCTTTCTGTCACATCTTGCAGGGGCTTCCAGTGGCTCCCAGTGGCTCCCAGTTGCTGCCTACAGAGTGGTATGCCCTGGATGTCTTCTCCACTGGAAATGTGCAAATGTGGTGACCAGAGTTCTGCCACTGGGGAGGGGGAAGATGCACTTACTTCTGTGAGAACGATTCACCTATGGAGATGGAGGTCCCAGGGTTCACAGGTCTGCAGCTGGGGTAGCAGGATTTTGGCTGGAGTGGCTGCTTGGTCACAGCCAGTGTCAAAGTCCTGTCTGGGTGCTGGTGCTGATGAGTTCCTAGAAAAGTCCACAGTCCCCTTCAAGTTGGCGTGGGCTCCGTGCCCAAGTTCTTCATTTCAGGGAGTTCCCACAGCAGTAGTAATATCTCCTTTTCCAAGAGAGCCTGGTCTTATAGCACCTGCTGCTCCTGTGAGATTTAACTGTCTCTTACTCAGTCACGCACACACCACACACATCCACACTCTCTCATACCCTCACTCACTTCCTCTCCCTCACCTTTGTCCTGCCAGCCACCATCTGTACTCTTTGGTTCTTAGGAATAATGTTGCTGTGAACTTTCATAAGCAAGTCTCTATATAAACATAAGTTTTCATTTTTCTTGGGCATATACCTCAGAGTAGCATTAATGGGTCCTTTATAACTCAATGTTTAAACATTTGAGGAATTTCTAGTGATTTTCTCAAATAGATGAACCACTTTATTTTACTAATAATTCTCTTAAAATTGTGTTTAACTTAATTTTTCATAAACATTGTTTAATATGTAATATTTTAATGCAACCACTTATTACCATTTGATAGGAACATCCTATAAGAAAAACTAATTAATTAGGCAAGAACTTCCTCCTAATTGTCACCCAAAATAGAGTAAAAACAGAGAGCTACTGGATTGATAGATATTTTTCTCTTACAATATCCTACATAACAAAAGAGTAATATGTAAATTAACTGTCCCTCCGTGAAAAAATGGCAGCACCCATAGCAAACGCTGGTGGGTTGACCCAGTAATGGGAGCCCAGCATCGGCTCCTTGGCTGCAGAGAGAGGGGATGGGCCTCTGGACAGAGGACTGGGTGTGGGATGCTGAGCTCATTCTGCCTCTGGCGAATGCCATGCAGAGGGAGGGAAGGGGCCTGTGGGGCCACAAGCCCAGCATCTGCACCACAGCTGGCTGCATGGAGGGAGGGGAAGAACCAGAAAAATGGATCTTTCCAGTTCCTGATGCTGATGGAGTCCTATGGGTGCTGAGGTCCTCCACCTGCAGCCTCCAGTCTCAGCACAGCCACAGACTGGAAGCGACCTTCCCACAGTCCAGATGTGACCAGTGTGGTGCCAATGCATGGGGGTGTCCAGCGGACACACTATATACATCATCAAATAACTGCCGTTGAGGTCACCCCCCTCACACACACTTGCAAGCTGTATAGTCCAAGGAGGCGAATCCTAAGGCATAGCTCCCATGGCAGCTGATGTGCACCATGTCAAGTGGGGAAGCCTGACCTGAAAGCCCAAGCCCCCAAGTACATGAGCTGTATGACTTCGTGGGCCAGGGCCCTGAGGAGGCCCCAGGACAAGTATATTCCCAGAGGATGTGTGGAAGGAGGGGAGGAACCTCTGGCTAGAGGCTGGGGTGAGGGATGCTGGTGTTTCTGCAGGCCTGGCTGAGGGACACCCCCCCCCTTCTGAACCTCTGTGCACAAATTTTGAGCACCTGGCCTTTAGTATAATAATAAAAGGGAAAAATTGGAAAATAATTTTGTGAGCACCTAATCTGATTTACTAGTTGAAAATGCAGCATAAAACATATAACTATTATCCTGGAGTTTCCTTTGTGATGCTGTTGCATTAGTCAATCTTTCTTTGGTTCTGGTTATATAAGGATTATATCATGAAAGCTAGGGGGAAAGTATGAAGAAGAGTAGTGTTTATAATCAAATAGTAACAATGTTTAGTGCATATTTTGGAGTTTTCTACATATTTTTCTGAACTCTTATTTTTATTTTATTTTTTAAATTTAGTAAGGTATTATATGTGTACATAACTTACCCTTGCCCCAATCCCCCACCTCCCATTAATGCCCTCCCTCCCCAGAGATCTGTGATCGTTGGTTGTACTTATATGCATGCATACCAGTCCTTCAGTTGTTCTCTTATCTCCCTCCAGGTCTCATTCCCCTCCCCGCTGTCATTTGACAATCTGCTTGTTTTATGGTGACTATCTCAGGACCACACGAATAGAATCTGCTCCTCCTCTGGTTCACACTGCCCCTCTCCCTGGGTCCCACTGCTTCCCTGGGGCACACGGCTCACCTGGGGCACACAGTCCCCTGGGACACATGGCTCACCCAGGGCACACGGCCCCTCTGGGGCACTGGGGTCATGAACTGGAGGCGTCGCGCTAGCTCCTCGCTAGCACGGCAGGCAGGCTGGGACGGCTGCGTGCGGGGAGACCGCGCTCCAAGGAGTCTCAGCGGAATGGCTGTGGATACGGAGGCCAAGCTCTGAAGCCGCCCACTCCCTGGGCCCGAGGTGGAGTGAACTCTGTTCTCGGTGGGCTTCCCTCACTCACGGCAGCAGTGGCGGGTGCGACGGAGGCAATGGCTTTTGTGGCTCAATTTCCACTGTATTTTTAAAATCCACATGGCGGCAGCGGTGCCCCTCCTTGGGGTGCCGGCAGAGGCTCTGGCTCGGCCCTGCAGCAGTGGGCCTGACGGGCGAAGGGCTCGCCAGGGCCACGAACAGAAGGTGCCACGCCATCTCCTCACCAGCACGGCGGGCGGGCTGGGATGGCTGCAGGGGGGCTAAGATGGCTATGGGCAGGGAGACTGAACTCAAAGGTGTCTCGTTCGGGGCAGAAGCGGAGCAGCTGCGGACGTGGAGGCTAAGTTCTGAAGCCGCCCACTCCTTGGGCCCAGGGCGGAGTGAGCTCTGTTCTCAGTGGATTTCCCTTATTCGCGGTGGCGGCAGGTGTGGCAGCGATGGTCGCTCCTATGGTTCAATTTCCACTGTAGTTTTAAAATCCACATGGCGGCAGTGGCAGAAGCTTAGGCCCAGCCATGTGGTGGCTGAGGAAGGACGCGCCAGGTCCTCACCAGCAAGGCGTGCACGGAGACCGGGCTGAGATGGCTGCAGGAGGGGAGACCGAGCTCAAAGGCATCTCGTTCCGGGCAGGAGCCGAAAGCATGGCAGAGGCCCGGCATCGGCTCCCTCGCTCCCAAGGCGGGCTGGCCCAGGATGACCCACTCCCTGGGCCCAGAGTGGAGTGAGGTCTGGCTTCCCTCATTCCTGGCTGTGGCGGCTCTGGCGGGTCCGGTTCCACCATAGTTTTAAAGTCCACATGGCAGCAGCGGCGCCTTGCTTTGTGTCTAGTTGTAGCCTTCCCATTCCGCCAGCTTTCCTGTGGGTCATGTCCATGTTCATGCTCCTATAATCTATTCTAGCCCTTCTCCAGCCAATTCTGGTTCCCTTTACATCCCAGGTGAAGTGATAGCCTTGTCAGGTTAGTTTCCTTATTGTCATCCCATCCACTAATACTATTAAAGCATCTCACTTCTACTCCCCTGCCTCCTAATATCCCTAATTATAATACTGATTATAGCCACTACCTTTCAACCTGAACTCTATCAGTTAAAGTGCTTTTGTGGCTTTTTTTCAAGCCTTGGGCTTATATACAATTGATTCCTTGGATCTCTATAGCATTCACTTTAATATATATATATATATATATATATATATATATATATATATATGTATATTAAATATATATATATATATATATATATATATATATATATATATATATATATATTTTATTTTTTTACAGGGAGGAAGAGAGAAGGATAGAGAGTTAGAAACATCAATGAGAGAGAATCATCGATCAGCTGCCTCTTGCACACCCCCCACTGGGGATGCACCCGCAACCAATGTACATGCCCTTGACAGGAATCGAATCCGGGACCTTTCAGTCCACAGGCTGACGCTTTATCCACTGAGCCAAACCGATTTCGGCTATAGCATTCACTTTTAATATAAGTTTGGATTTCTAAAGTTGGTTCTCCTGAAAGTTTTTCTTTTCATTATGCCAATAAATGCATGCATGAAACCTATAGGTTATGGCTATTATCCAAACAAATAGAATTTATTAGACATAGATTACATATAACCATAGATTAGTATGTCTTTAAAGTATTTTTCTTGAATGGCCATTCCAGTCTACCATTAATGGCTATACATAGAGAATTTAATAGCATTGTTTCTTAATGCTTAGTATATTGGTGTTCAATGTTTCTTGCATTGAATCCCTCATTCCTCATAAGGAGATTCATTATTTGTGAAAGAGTAGTACATACAGAATTTTTATCCTTTTGGGTTTTAAAAATGAAGTATTATCAATTTCTCAGTCTGAGAAACTTCAATTGATGTTAATAGATAATTTTAATATAGAATTTGTAAACATAATAAGGCAAAGTCTATTGCACACATGATGCTTATAAAATATCTCACCAATACCTATACTGAGATTAATCAAATATGAGATATTTTTGGAAGTCTGAGGTAATTTAGTTCAACCACCCCACTGCATATATATAGACACTAAGGTTTGGGGAATTTGATTATTTTGTCCAGGAGAATATTCCTTATTAACAAAAAACAACAACTCTAGAATCTGTGTTCCCCGAATCCACAAAGGCAAAAATATATCTCTAGCACATTTTTTCCCTGGATATTTTGAGGTTTGGCTAGAGACCTATTTGGAGAATAATTATTAAGATTTGGTGCTTTACTTGGGCTACACTGTGGATGAGGGTTTATGCAGAATAAACTGTACTTTGTGTAAAGTTGTGAATGTGTGTGAACCCTGCTATATTCTACTCCTCCCAATATATGGAAAATACATGTCAACAGGAAGAAGTTGCCTTCTTAATTTAATAATTCAAAATACATGTTTTTTAAAAAATACATAAATAGCAACTTCACATAAGAACATGATATTGAGAATATACAAAGATATCCTGTTTTCATCTCTTTTGTGCATCTTTGCCAAAGATACATTTATAAGCATAATGAGAAGTACTATGCTTAATGCTTTTGGATAGAGCATGGTGAAAATTTAATTAGAGATATTATCACTAAGAGCTTGAGTTAACTACTTATCCAAGAAAGTAACAGTAAAAAGACAAGGACAATTACTGAATTCATTTAATAGTAAACATATTTTTATCAGTACTCTTGAGGGTACTAAAATGAGGTATCCTTTAAACCATCATATTTCTTCTCTATATCACAAAAAACAAAATGCAACACAATTTCTGAATAGGCAGAGTGAGTTTCATGAAATAGAACAAGAATTATTAGAGCTTCTAAAAGTGATCTTGGATCAAAATTGTTATTTTTATTTGCTTTAGGTATATATCATTCCAATTTTGTTGCTGGATAAATATTTGAAATCACTTCTTATTTAAGTTTCATTGCTTTTGAATTTTATTACTGTATTTTACACATGTAAAATTAGATTACATAAGTCCCTAGTATCCTAAATTTCTGACTTATTAATATAACTAAATCTCTTTAGATATTTGTCTTTGGGGTTTACATCTAGGAAAATATTTTTTGTGTTTCTGTTTTATATATATTCATTTCCTAAATATTTGGTAAATTAGGTTCATAATTACTTTCAACTAGATTAATTATTATTTTCAAGACCTGATACCCTCCTCTCCACTATAATCTACAATGAACACTATACCTACAGGTGGAAATGCTTAAGACTGAAGATCATGGCTTCAGTAAAATGAAGACTAAGATGTAGATATTTAGACATGCAGAATACACATAAAAGAGATATTTAAAAGAGGTTTTAATGCCACATTAAAAAGTCCCATTAAGTTCAAAGGTAATTAGAGCCATAACTTGATTTAATTGATTACTTGATTCAACAAATATTTGTACCAGACACTATTCTAGATGCTGTAGATGCAGTAGCAAATAAGATAATACCTTTGCTCTCATGCCTTCAAGTTTAAATTTTAAAGAGTAGAAAGAGACAATAATTAATAAATATATGATATGATTTCAGGTAGTGATAAATGCTGTTTTTCCTAAATTAGGCAGTCTTGTGCTAATGGTCCTCAAAGGGATCACTGCAAGTGGAAAGAAATAATCTCAGATATTCGGGATTCCTTTACTTTATTCATGACCAAAACTGTAAATGATGTCCCATCTGAAGTACCATGTCTAGTCAGTTCCCCAAATTCTGTTCTCAGATTTCCCCACTAAACAAAGTATGATCAACTAAATCATGCTTGTTGATAGTAGGCAATGGATGTGCATATTACTATTTCCAGAGTTTAATTAATGTAAATATTTCATTAATATTTCAGAAACTAAAATATAATTCCATTTACAACTGAGACAACAAAAAATAGAGACTTAGGAATAAACTTAACCAAGGAGGTAAAAGACCTGTACTCTGAAAATGATAGGACATAGAAAAAAGAATTAGAAGAAGATACAAACAAGTAGAAGTATATACTGTGTTCATGGCTTAGAAGAATTAAATCATTAAAATGTCCATACGACCCAAGTAAATATATAAATTCAATGTAATCCATATTAAAATACCAGTGGCTTATTTCACAGATCTAGAACAAGTACTCCAAAAATTTATATCAAACCAAAAATAGATCCAGAATAGCCACAGCAATCTTGATAAAGAAGAACAAATTTGGAGGGATCACAATACCAGATATAAACCTATATTTCAAAGACATTGTAATCAAAACCACCTAGTACTGGCACAAGAACAGACATATAGATCAATGGAACAGAACAAAGACCCCAGATATTGAACATCGCCTTTATGGTCAATTAATTTTTAAATTATATTTTATTGATTTTTTACAGAGAAGAAGGGAGAGGAATAGAGAGCTAAAAACATTGAGAGAGAAACATCAACCAGCTGCCTCCTGCACACCCCCTACTGGGGATGTGACCACAACCAATGTATATGCCCTTGACCAGAATTGAACCTGGGACCTTTCAGTCCACAGGCTGACGCTCCATACACTGAGCCAAACCGGTTTTGGCTATGGTCAATTAATTTTTGACAAAGGCAAGAACATATGATGGAGTAAAAACAGTCTCTTCAACAAATGATGCTGGGAAAATTGGATAGGCACATGCAAAAAGAAGAAACTAGACCACCAACTTACACCATACACAAGAATAAACTCAAAATGGACAAAAGTCTTAAAAGTATGCACCTATATAATGAAAGCACAATATGCAAAATGGCCAAATGGTGGTACCATTGGTCAGTGGGGGCCAGGGCCCACAAGCAAGTGGTGCTAGGCTAGCCAAGGCATATGCCAGCGGGCAGAGGGAGGGGACAACAATGGGGTGGGGGGCAGCGGCGACCAGCACTGGGGCAGTGGGGGCCTGGCACTGTCCCATGACATTGGCTCCCATTGGCTCAACAGGGTTGCCTCCTGCAGAGGCCACCAGCTACCACATGGGGGCAATTCAGGGCAGCCGCTTGCCCTCACCCTATAGGCCTACTGGTGTGGCCTTCCATAGAGGAAGGCCATAGGTAGCGGCGGCACAATGGCAGATGGGGCTGGCTGCTGGTCACCTCCCAGAGAGGGAGTGGGCCTAAGCCATCAGTTGTACATCTCCTGAGGGTTCCTGGACTGCAAGAAGGTGCATGCTCAGCTGAGGCACCCCCCAAGTTCACAAATTTTCATGCACTGCACCTCTAGTGAAACCATAAAACCATAGAAGAAAACATAGGCAGAAATATGTCAGTCATCTCATGCAACAGAATTTTTACTGATACATCTCCTAGGGCAAGAGAAACAAATGAAAAAATTAGAAATTGGGACTACATCAAACTAAAAGGCTTCTTTGCAGCCAAAGAAACAAGCATCAAAATGAAAAGGGAACCCACTGTATGAAAGAGATCTTTGCCAATGATACATCTAAAGGGTTAATTTACAAAACATGTAAAGAACTCATCCAAATAAAAACTAAAAAACTAAAAAGGAAGACAACACAATTTAAAAACCGGCAAAGGACCTGAATAGACACTTCTCCAAAGAGGACATACAGATGGCCAATAGACATGTGAAGAGATTGCTCAAAATCATTAATAATTAGAGACATGTAAATTAAACTTCAATGAGATACCAGCTCACACCTGACGGAATGGCTACCATAAATAAATCAATAAACAACAAGTGCTGGTGAGGATGTGGAGAAAACCCTAGTACACTGTTGTTGGGAATACAGACTGGTATAACCACTATGGAAAACAGTGTGGAGTTTCCGCAAAAAATTAAAAATGGATAAGAAGAAAAAGAGAAAGAAAAAAATATATGATAAAATAATAAAAATTTTCTTCCTTTTTTTTGCTGTCCCCAATATTAATAAACATACTCTCAAACCCATCTGGAATTGTGTTGCTAAATCTTTCCTACATGAAGTAAAAAATCCACACACTGCAGGCTGGCCTGATGCAGATCTGTTGGAGGTGGTACCCTAACTGGTAACAAAATTACAAGTAGCCCAGAATCTGTGAAGCACCATAGTTGTTTTTCTGGTGTTTTTATATTGCAGTGCTTCAGTTCAATGTTTCTGCAATTACACTAACTTTCTTCTCATTAATTCATGATGATGCCTACACATCTCCTACTCATTCAATAATATGAAAAGAGGGGAGAGTGTACAATGGACATAGGGGTGAACACAGAGTGAGGAAAAAGTAGGTTTACCACTGTGTGTAGGTGAAACAGAGTTTATTTACTATTATTTATTGTATTTTCCATACAAACTGTAAATCTACTTGTGTCCACCCTATATATTCTCTTAAATTAGTGTTTTGGGTATCTTCAGATAAGCCCCAGAGGCAGAACATTGGGTTGTAAGGCAAATACATTTTCAATTTTTTGAAGAAACTGCATACTGTTTTCCATAGTGGCAGCACCAGTCTGCATTCCCACCAGTAGTGTACTGGAGTTCCCTTTTCTCCTTATCACTACAAGCACTTGTTTGCTGATTTATTGATGGTAACCATTCTGGCAGGCATGAGCTAATACCTCCTTGTGGTTTTAATTTTCATTTTTCTGATGATTAGTAACATTGAAGATTACATATGTCTCTTAAACATCTATATATCCTTTTTGGAGCAGTGTCTATTCAGGTACTTTGACATTTTAAAATTGGATTATTTGTGTTTATTGGTGTTGAATTTTTATTTCTTTTTAAAAAATATAGAATTTATTGATTTTTTTTACACAGAGGAAGGGAGAGGGATAAAGAGTTAGAAATATCAATGAGAGAAATACACAGATCAGCTGATTCCTGCAAATCCCCTACTGGGGATATGCCCACAACCAAGGTATATGCCCTTGACTGGAATCGAACCTGGAATCCTTGATTCAATAGGAAAATGAATGTTTTAGAAAGGAATGGGATTGGATGTTTTTGAAATGAATTGAGCTTGTAAACCTCACTAATCTAATTCCTACCATCCTATCTAACAAAGAGAGAATATGCTAACTGACCCTCATGCCTTCACAAAGCTAGTGGCACCAATAGCCAATAAGGAGGGGGTATGCTCATTGACTGCCCCACCCACAAAGATGGCAGTGCCCACAGCCAATAAGGAGAGAATATGCTAATTTATTACCACACCCTCAAAGATGGTGGCACCCACAGCCCCAAGATGGTGGTGCCCAGTTCCCTCAGCCCCCCTGGGGCGGCAGGTGCATGGCAAGGCAGTCTCTGCATACCTGCCTCTGGAGTCCACCAGTCCTCTCAGCCCCCAAGCCACCCAGGGCCACCAGAGGCTCAGGTAACCAGGGCCAGCCGAAGCTTGCACTGCCAGCAGTGGCAACAGCAGAGGTGTGATGATGCGTCACCTTCCCCTGATTGCTGGGTCACTTACCGCCCCTTTAGGCCAGCTGAAGGAACCCCCCTCCAGTGCATGAATTTTCATGCACCAGGCCTCTAGTCTATTATAATTAATATTGTTTTAGCTCTGTGAGAACAAGTAATGAATGGTTAGATATGTCTAGTGTAATTAAAACAAATTAGAGATGTTTCTCTGTGAAGTGATATAACCCAAGAAAATTTGCAGTCTTTCATAGGAAAAAAGAAAACAGAAATTCTTATGAAATAATTTTTAAAAAAAGAGGTGAAAATGAAGTATTTTTTCCAAGCTCTGATAAAGTATCTAACATTTCTAAATATCTTGGTGATGGAAGTTTTTTTTCTCTTTCATCTAACAAACATACTTGGTTGCCTATTATTTACCAGATAATCATTCTACTTTCACATTTCCTTGATTGAACACATTCAAGTTAGTCATGATTTAATGCAGGTAAGAAGCATTCACCAGACTCTTTTATGCTAGTAGGACTCCAAAAGATGATTCAGGTAAACAAGGTAAATCCAGCTATCAATTTTTATCTACCTATGCTTTGTGAACATAACATTTATTTAAAGCATCATTTTTTTTCTTAGAAAAATGATAGTTGATTTATCTTATTAGACTTTCTGAAACACATGCTGGAGTAGACAACTGTTTCTACTTACTCTGTATTTACAAGTTACCTTAGTTACCTTTTTATTTTATTTTATCATAAATTATAATAATAATACTGGCTCATTGCAAAATATTTAAACAAAAATACTCCACCAATATAGAAAGATAAGCAGTAAACAGTGAATATTTTTCTTATTCTATATAATCAACACTTTAGTGTGTATCCTTCCAAACATCTTTCAACATACACATGCAATTATATTCATTGATAATTTGTACATAAGTAATACACAGCAGCAATGTAAAATAAAGTGAATCTATATAAATTGACATGGAAGGATGACCTCAGTGTCTTAAAAGTAGTGAAAAAAGTTACTTGCAATATAGTACAGATAATAATTGTGTGTATTTTACCTTCACAATTGGGAATCTTCTTTTATTTTGATTTTTATCAGTAGAAGACCTAGGGGAAATACAAAGACATTTTTTAATTTAGTAAAAGTAATTCAGAAATTACTATATCAACAAACTCAATAAATAATTAGATGTTTAAAAATGAATAGTCTCAAACACCTAAACCTTCATTTCCCATAAAATGGCCATGATAACAATAGAAACTTTTTTATCTATGAATTTATAAAACCAAACCTTAGAGCCAAAACTGGGGCTGCCTGTCACATAAATTTCCAAATGCCAAATTACAAAAGGAAAAGAAGACACGTAAAATATAAACATTTACCATAAAGGTAAATGTATGGACAAATATAAAAACAGAATTTTGTAATTTTGGTTTGTAAATCCATTGTTTGTTTTTCTATAGGTTTTAAAAGAAATATCCATACATAGTAACAAATCTATGTAAATATGTATACACCAATAACATAAAGTAGGGAGTGGAGTTATAAAGTTGTAAAGTTGTTTATATGCACTTGAAGTTGTTAGTGTCATTTAAAATATCCTAAATAATAAAAGCCTAAAATGCTAAGTGGCCAGTCAACTGGTTGACTATTCAACCAATCAAAGTGTAATATGCTAATGATGTGTTAAGGTGACTCAACAACTTGCTATGATGTGCACTGACCACCAGGGGGCAAATGCTCTGACCAGTAGGTTAGCTTGCTGCTGGGGTCCAGCCTATCTGAACTCAGTGAGATGAGCTAGACATGCCCTCCCAGGGTCTCTCCCCAGCCTTGATCATGCACTGGTGGGGTCCCACGGCCTGGCCTGCACCCTCTTGCAATCTGGGACCCCTCAGGGTTGTCAAAGAGTCAGTTTTGGCCCAATCCCACAGGCCAGGCCAAAGGACCCCACTGTTGCACAAATTCATGCACTGGGCCTATATGTTATAACTCTAAGATGTTATATGTAATATCCATGGTAGCCATGCATAAAATATCTAGAGTACATACACAGAGGAAAAAAAAGAAAGGAATCAAAATGTGTCATTACAAAAAATCAACTAAACAAAAAAGACAAAAATAGAATAAATTAAGGACAAAAGCTATAAGATATATAGAAAATAAAAATAAATTAGCACAGGTAAATCCTTTATTAGTAACTTTATATGTAAATAAATTAAATAATTCATACAAAATATATGAATTGGCAGAATGGATATAAAACAGGATCTACCTATCTATATGCGACCGTTACAACCAAAACAACTGAACGGATGACTGAACAGGCTGCATTGGGGCAACCAAGCCAGTAGGGGGGTTAGTGAAAGCTGAAAAACAACTGAGCAGCAGGCTGCCTTGGGTGACCAGGCCAGTAAGGGGGACAGTTGGGGATGACCAGGCTGGCAGGGGGGACAGTGAGGGGAAACTAGGTTGGCAGAGGGTGGCAACTAGGTTGGCAGAGTCTGGCAGTGAGAGGCAGCCAGACTGGTGGTGGGAAAGGTGGGGTGATCAGGCCAGCAGGATGGGCAGTTAGGGGCAATCAGGCAGGCAGGCAGGTGAGCAGTTAGGAGCCAGTGGTCCTGTATTGTGAGAGGGATCCCAGATTGGATAGGGTGCAGGCTGGGCTGATATGACATCCCCCCATGCACAAATTTCATGCACTAGAATATCTAGTATATCTGTAAGACACTCACTTTAGATCTAAGGACACATATATGTTGAGAATAGAAAAAAAACATTCCATGAAAATAATAATTAAAAGAAAGCAGGGTTGGTTATAGCAATATGAGGCAAAATGGCCTTTAAAAGAAACAAAAAAATTATAAGATGCAAATTATGACATAGTTATATATTAACAAAAATGGTGATTCACCAGAAAGGCATAACAGTTATCTATAATAGTAAAAGTGTAATATGCTAATTAGACCTGATAGCTGAACAACCTTCCAGATGTCATTCCGGACGTCCTTCCGGATGATGCTGCTATAGTGGGGGCTGAGGCAGAGGTGATTAGGGGCAATCAGGCAGACAGGTGAGCAGTTAGGGGAGATCAGACAGGTAGGAAGAATGGTTAGGGGTGATCAGGTAGGCAGGTGAGCAGTTAGGAGCAATCAGGCAGGCAAGTGAGTGGTAAGGGGTGATGAAGCAGGCAGGCAGAGTGGCTAGAGATGATCAGGCAGGCAGTCGAGCGGTTAGGGGCAATCAGGTAGGGAGAGTGGTAAGGGCCTCTGAGGGAGGGAGAGTGGTTAGGGGCGATCAGTCAGGCAGGCAGGTAAACAGTAAGGGGAAATCAGGCAGACATATAGAGTGGTTAGGGGCAATCAGACAGGCAGTTGAGCGGTTAGGGGTGATCAGGAAGGCAGGTGAGCAGATAAGGGCGATCAGGAAGGCAGGCTAGCAGTTAGGGGTGATCAGGCAGGCAAGCAAGTGGTTAGAAGTGATGGACCAGGTAGAGGGAGAGTGCTTAGGGGTGGACCAGGTAGGCGATCCAGTGGTCCTGGATTGTGTGAGGGTGTAGACCAGGCTGAGGAGTCCCCCTACCCTAAGGTTACCAGATGTCCCACTTTTGGCAGGACAGTCCCGATTTTTAACATTTTGTCCCATGTCCCATGGCATTTTAAAAAAGTCCCGATTTTTAGAAAGATTCAAATTGTTAAAAATTGGGACTGTCCCACCAAAATCGGGACATCTGGTCACCTTACCCTACCTCCATGCATAAATGTCATGCACCAGGCCTCTAGTAAATATATATGCACTGAACATTGGAGCTCTAAAATATAAGAAGCAAACACTGACATAATTGAAGGTAGAAAGACAGCTCTATAATAGTAGATGAGTCCAAGTCCCCACTTCCAGTAATGTATAGAACAACCAGAGAGAAGATAAAAAAGAAAACAGGACTTAAATCATACTCAACCAGTTGGATCCAATAGACATATTTAAAAAAATTCAAACAATAGCAGAATGCATATTATCTTTGCACAAGTAATATTCTCTGGGAAAGAATGTTTATTGGACCATAAAACAAATCTTAATAAATTTAAAAAACTAACATTATAAAAGTTATCTTTTCTGATTACAATGGAATGAAATTATCCTATATAATAAAAGCTTAATATGCTAACTGTCAGTTATCCGGTCATCCATTCCACCAATAAAAGCATAATACTATCTAATAAAAGAGTGATATGCAAATTATCCATCACTCCACTTCACCCACAAGCCATACCCACCAGTCACGCCCACCAGCCAAACAGAGCAAGTATGAAAATTAACCCTAACCAAGATGGCTGCAGCCACAGAGAGCAGGAAGGAGGCTTGGGTTTCCCTGGCAATGGAGGAAGCCAAGCTTTCCACACACCCTGGTGGGCCCAGGCCTCCACTCAAGGGTACAAAGTTTCAATTATAAAAGGTAAGTAAATTCCAACAGAAATGGTGGCAACCACTGAGCTGGAAGAGCAGGAGGCTAGAGTTGCCCCAGGCAATGGAGGAAGCCAAGTTTCTGCAGTCCTGGCTGGCTCAGGCCTTTGTTTCAGGCTACAAAGTTTCAATTATAGAACATACATAAATTCCAACAGAAATGGCTGCTGCCACAGAGTGAGCAGGTGGCTTGGCTCCCCTTCAGGCAATAAAGTTTCAATTGTAGAAGATAAAGAAATTCCAGGTACCAGGGCCTCAACTTGGGTCACCTGGGGCATGGCTGGCCTGAAAATCACCACAGGCCTCTCACCCAAGCCACCCCACACCCCAAGGGAACCCCTACCCTGATCTCGGACACCCTTCAGGAAAACCAGCCGGCCCCCACCCATGCACCAGGCCTCTATCCTACTAAAAGAGTAATATGCAGATTGACAATCACTCCAACACACAAGATGGCTGCCCCC
This sequence comes from Vespertilio murinus, assembly GCA_963924515.1. Classification (NCBI taxonomy): domain Eukaryota; kingdom Metazoa; phylum Chordata; class Mammalia; order Chiroptera; family Vespertilionidae; genus Vespertilio; species Vespertilio murinus. Next base: position 25,418,161 of record OZ004710.1, read on the forward strand.
ATGTGGTCAAAGATCCTTCCCCCATGTGGACACAAGATGGCCACCACAAGATGGCCAGCAGGGGAGTGCTGTTGGGAGGGACCATGTCTTTAAGGGAGGGAAGTTGTGGGCGACCAGGCAAGCAGGGGAAGGTGTTTTGGAAGCACCAGGCCTGCAAGGGAGGGCATTTGAGAGGGAACAGGCTTGCAAGGGAGAGCAGCTGGGGGTGACCAGGCTGGCAGAGGATAGAAGTTGGGGGCAAACGGGCTGGCAGAGGAATAGTTAGACATCAATCAGGCGGGCATGGGAGTGGTTAGGGGGTGATCAGGCTGACATGCAGAAGCGATTAGGGGCAATCAGGAAGGCAGACAGGTGAGCAATCAGGAGCCAGCAATCCTGGATTATGAGGGGAATCATGTTTAGGCAGTTGGACATCCCTCAAGGGGTCCCAGATTGGAGAGGGTGCAGGGCTGGCTGAGGGACACCCCTCCCACCAATGCACAAATTTCATGCACCGAGCCTCTAGTTTGCTAATAATATGCTAAGGCTGCCCAACTACTTGCTATGATGTGCACTGACCACTGGGGGCAGGCAGTCGACTGGTTGACTGGTTGCTGTAACATGCACTGACCACCAGGGGGCAGACGCTCCAACCAGAAGGTTAGTTGCTGCTAGGGTCAGCTGATTGGGACTGAGCCAGATGGGCTGGACATACTCTGGAGACCTCCTGCCATCGCTCCCAGGCTGACCAACCCCCCCCCCCCAATCCCTTCCCAGCCCTGATTGTGCACCAGTGGGGTCCCTTGTGCCCTCTTGCAATCTGGTAATGCTGGGCACACTGACTCTCAGGTATTCCATCCTATATAATAAAAGGCTAATATGCAAATAAACTGAACAGTGGAACAACTGATCGCTAAAATGCATACTGACCACCAGGGGGAAGAAGCTTAATACAGGAACTTCCTCCTGGTGGTCAGTGCACTCCCACAGAAGAAGTGCCACTCAGCCTGAAGCCCTGAGCTGGGCTCATGCATGTCAAGCACAGTGGTGGTGGCAGGAGCCTCTTCCATCTCTTTGGCAATGCTAAGGGTGTCTGACTGCCGGCTTAGGCTCACTCCCCACGGAGCAGGCCTTAGCCATCAGTCAGGCATATCCTGAGGGCTCCCAGACTGCGAGAGGGCACAGACCACTCTGAGGGATCCCCTCACGAGTAACCAAATTTAATGCACCAGGCCTCTAGTATATAAACAGCAGAAGGTGAACTGAAAAATTCACAATTATGTGAAAATTTATAAAAAATCAGTGTTAGCCCAGTTGATGTGGCTCAGTGGTTGAGTGTGGTCCTCTGAACCAGGAATTCATGGTTTTATTTCCAGTCAGGGCACATGCCCAGGTTTATTAGATTACACACATGAGTAGAATCTTGTGATACTTAATATTTCTCTGAGTGGCTTATTTTACTTAGCATAATGCTCTACAGGTCCATCCATGCAGTTTCAAATGGTAAGAGTTCTTTATTTTTTACAGCTGCATAGTATTCCATTGTGTAAATATACCACCCTCTGAATCCACTCGCCTACTTATAGGTACTTAGGCTGTTTACAAATTGTACCTATTGTAAATTGTGCTTCTATGAATATAGGGTTGCATATATGTTTCTGATTTCTTGGGATATATTCCTAGAAGTAGGATAACTATGGAAAATGGAAGTTCCTTTTTTTTTTTTTTTTTTTTTTTTTTTTAGGAAACTCCACACTGTTTTCCACAGTGGCTACACCAGTCTTAATCCCCATCAGCAGTGCAAGAGGGTTCCTTTGTCTCCACCCATCTACTAATGGACACTTAGAGTGTATTTTGGTTTGCTGATTTGTTGATGATAGCCATTCTGACAGGTGTGAGATGATACCTCATTGCTATTTTGATATGCATCCCTTAGATAATTGGTGACTTCAAGCACATTTTCATTTGCATCTTGGCCTTCTATATGTCCACTTTTGAGAAGTGTCTACTTAGGTCCTTTGCCGATTTTAATTGGATTGTTTATATTTCTTTTGTTAAATTATATGAGTTCCCGATAAATTTTGGAGATTAACCTTTTATCAGATGTATCATTGGAAAATGTGTCCTCCCATGCAGTGGGCTCTCTTGTTGTTTTGTTGATGGTTTCTTTTCCTGTGAAGAAGCTTTTATTTTGATGTAGTACCATTTGATTATTTTTTCCTTAGTTTCCATTGTCTCAGGAGATGTATCAGATTTTGCTGCCTATGGTTCCTTCTAAGATTTTTAAGGTTTCCCATTTTATATTTAATTTTCCCCCAATTTTGAGTTTATTCTTTTGTATTGTATAAGTTGTTGGTCTAGTTTCTTCTTTTTGCATATATCTGTCCAATTTTCCCAACACCATTTATTGAAGAGACTAGCTTGACTCTACTATATGCTCTTGCTCCTTTTGTCAAATGTTATTTGAGCATAATGAATTGGGTTGTTTTGGGGTTCTCTGTTCTGTTTCATTGACCTATATGTCTGTTCTTGTTCCAGTACCAGGCTGTTTTTAGAACAGTGGCTTTGTATTATAACTTGATATTTGTTATTGTGATCCCTTCAACTTTATTCTTTCTCAAGATTGCTAGGACCATTCAGGGTCTTTTAAAAAATATATTTTTATTGAGTTCAGAGAGAGGAAGGGAGAGTGAGTGAGACTGAAACATGAATGATGAGAGAGAATCATTGATTGGCTGCCTCTTGCACACCGGCTATGGGGATCAAGCCCCAAACCTGGGCATGTGCCCTTGAGCAGAATCAAACCTGGGGGGACCTTCAATCAACAGGTCTATGCTCTATCCATTGAGTCAAATGGGATGGCGCTATTCATTATTATTTTTTTTAATTCAAAATAAATGTTTGTAGTATTTGTTCTAGGTCTGTGAACTATGCCATTGGAATTTTAATAGGGATTGCATTGAATCGCATATAGGTCTTTTACCTCCTTGGTTAAGATTATCCCTAGGTGTCTTAATTTTTTGGTTGCAATGGTAAATGGGATTGGTTTTTTTTTTTTAGTTTTATCTTTTAGTGAGTTCGTTATTGATGTGTAAAAATGCCATAGATTTCTGGGTGTTAATTTTTTATCCTGCTACATTATTGAATTCATTTATTAAGTCTAGTAGTTTTTTCATGGAGAGGTTTTCTATCTATAATATCATGTCACCTGTGAAAAATGACAGTTCTTTTTCTTCTTTTCCAATTCAGATGCCTTCTTGTCTGATCTCTTTGGCTAGCTGTTATACTACTATGCTGGACAGGAGTGGTGAAAGTAACCATCCCTATCTTGTTCCCTTTCTTAGGGGAAATGAGTTTAGTTTTTGCCCATTGAGTATGATGTTGGCTATAGCTTTGTCATATAAGACTTTTATTATGTTGAGGTATGATCCCTCTATTCCCTCTTTGCTGATAGCTTTTGTCAAAGAATGGTGTTGGATTTTGTCAAATGATTTTTCTGCATCAATTAATATGATCATGTGATTTTTTTCTTTCAGTGTGTTAATGTGCTGTATCGCATTTATTGATTTGCAGAAGTTGTACCAGACTTGCATCTTTGGAATGTATCACACCTGGTCATGATGTATGATCTTTTTAATGTATTGTTGCATCTTACTGGCTAATATTTTGTAGAGGATTTTAGCATCTTTGTTCATGAGGGATATTGGTCTGTAATTCTCTTTCATTGTAGTGTCTTTATCTTGTTTTTGGATTAGAGTAATGCTGGTGTCATACAAAGAGTTTGCAAGTGTTCCTTTTGAATTTTTTGAATAGTTTGAGGATAGGTATTAGTTCTTTTAATGTTTGGTAAAATTCCCATGTGAAGCCATGTGTACTTGGACTTCTGTTTGTTGGAATTTATTATTATTATTATTAAATTTCATCAATTAGTGATGGGTCTATTCAGGTTTTCTGATTCTTCCTGAATGAGCTTTGGAAGATTGTATTTTTCTAGGAATATGCCCATTAAGCTAAAGTGGTCCAGTGTTAGAAAAGTTTTTTTTTGTGTGTGTGTGTTTTAGATCCTTTGTATTTCTGTGGTTACAGTTGTTACTTCATCTCTTTCCTTTTTGATTTTATTTATTTGTTTCTCTTTTTTTGTTTGTTGGTGAGCCTGGCTCAAGGTTCATAAATATTTTTTATCCTTTCAAAGTACCAACTCTTGGTTTTATTTATCTTTTGTATTGTTTTATTGGTCTTTATGTCATTTGTTTCTGCTCTGATCTTTATTATATTCTTCCTTCTACTTATTTGGGCTTTTATTGTTTCTCTTTGGCTAATTCTTTATGTTGTAGGTTTAATTAACTTATTCCAGGTTTTTGTTTTCTTTCTTTCTTTCTTTCTTTCTTTCTTTCTTTCTTTCTTTCTTTCTTTCTTTCTCCTTCCTTCCTTCCTTCCTTCCTTCCTTCCTTCCTTCCTTCCTTCCTTCCTTCCTTCCTTCCTCCTTTCCTTCCCTTCCCTTCCCTTCCCTTCCCTTCCCTTCCCTTCCCTTCCCTTCCTTCCTCCTTTCCTTCCCTTCCCTTCCCTTCCCTTCCCTTCCCTTCCCTTCCCTTCCCTTCCCTTCCCTTCCCTTCCCTTCCCTTCCCTTCCCTTCCCTTCCCTTCCCTTCCCTTCCCTTCCCTTCCCTTCCCTTTCCTTTCCTTTCCTTTCTTTTCCTTTCCTTTCCTTTTCCTTTTTTAAGGGACTCCTGTAGTCAATGAACTTTCCTCTCAGGATTGCTTTCACTGTGTCCCATAGTTTTTGGATCGTTGTGTTTTTATTGTCATTTGATTCTGGGATGTGTTTAATTTTTCTTTGATCTCTTTAGTATCCCATTCATTGTTTAATAGCATGCTATTTTCCTCCATGTGTTTTATTGTTTCTATTGTAGTTGAATTCTAATTTTATTACATTGTGATATGAGAAGAAGCTTGTTATGATTTCAAGCTTCATGAATTTGTAGAAAATTAGCCTGTGTCCTAATATGTGGTCTATCTTTGAAATGTCCTGTTTGCACTGGAGAAGAATGTATATTTGGTGGCTTTGGGGTGAAATATTCTGAAGATGTAAAGTCCATCTGATCTAGTGAGCTTTCTGCTTCCTTGCTGTTTTTTGTTTTTGCTTGTTTGTTTGTTTTTGTTGTTTATTTTGTAGAGGATTTATCCAGTGGTGTCAGTGGGGTATTGAAGTCCCCTACTATGACTGTATTGCTCTTGATCTCTCCCTTGATATCTTCCAGAAGTTGTTTTTATGTGTTTGGGTGCTTCTGTATTGGGTGCATATATGTTTACCAGAGTTATATCTTCTTGTTGAATTTCTCCCTTTAGTATTATGTACTGGCCTTCCTTATCTGTTGTTATGGCCTTTACTTTTAGGTCTATTTTTGTCAGCTATGAGTACTGCAATCCCAGCTTTTTTTCTCATTGCTATTTGCTAGAAATTTTTTTCCATCCCTTTGTTCTGAGATGGGTCTCTTGCAGACAGCAAATATATGGGTCACATTTTCTTATCAATTCAGCCTCCCTATGTCTTTTGATTGGAGAAATTTCATCAATTTACATTTGTTATTAATGATAAGTACTTTTTTGTCATTTTTATTCTTACTATTTGTGTTTCTTCTTGCCTTTCTGCTTTTTTCTTTTTATAGCAGTCCCTTTAGCATATCTTGCATTCCTGGGTTGGTGTAATAAGCTCTCTTAGCCCTTTTTTTTGTCTGTGAAGCTCTTGATTCCACCTTCAATTTTGAATGATAACCTTGCTGTATATAGTGTTCTTGGATTCCATACCTTGCTTTGCCTATGTGACTTTGGCCAGTGTGGTATGATTCTGGCTGGATTAGCATTACTCTGAAACTCACTACCAGGTGTCCAGATCCCATGACAGTGGGAGGTGGGTGTCTCATAGTCCTTGGTTGAGGCAGTGGGACTCTGGCCAAAGTGATTTTCCTCTCTGAATTATGAGGGTGTTTATGATCCAGCATCTGGGGGTGTGGGAATCTCCAGTTATGTGACTAAACACTGTGACCTTGTCCAGGGAGGCAAGTCCTCAGTAACTCACCAGGCTGTCCAGAGGTAGGTAGCCAGGAGGAGAATGTCATGGATCCTACTGAGAGGGATGTCACGGATCCTACTTTGGTTGGAGAGGCATATGCCCAGTGGCAGCACACAGAGGGGCCTAGGAGTAGTCTGTAAGTGGTGTGTACTCGTGGTGCCCACATGCTGGATCGAAGTGATTGTGGTGTGTCCCTTCCCCATGGAGGGAGAAGTCCCAGTTTCTGCTTTGGGGGAATGTGTGCCCTTGGTTGGATATGCACACTCAATGGCTGCTTACAGAGGTGCCCAGGAGCTGCCTGCTGGGGCAGTGGGCTCAGGGGGATCATTGGAGCTACTGTGTGGACTGGATGCCAGCGGCTGAGGTTGTGCCTTGCAGTGTCTTACAGAAGCACCCAGGGACCACCTGCCATAGCAGCAGGCTCAGGGGGCTAGAGTTCTGGATCAGTGCAACTGGAGTGAACAGAGGTTGGCTTCTGAGGAGGGGGGAAGTCTGTGTTTCTGCTGCTGGGTTCTTGAGCCCTTGTTTGGATATGACTGCACCTAGTGGCAGGCTCACAGGGGCACCCAGAAATCACCTGTTGTGGAATTGACCTCAAGGGGCTTGCATGCTGAAACTACATAACTGTGGTGTCTGTGAGTAGGCAGCCAGGAAGGGGAAATACAAGTTTCTATTGCTGGGGCTGTGTGCTCTTGTTTGGCTATGAGTGCACCCAGCTGGGAATCAAGGAGGCACACAGAAGCCACCTATAGGGGCAGTGGGATCATTAGGCCTGCATGCTGAAAAAGTGCAACTGCAGTGTCCAGAGGTCAACAGCCTTGGAGGAGAATGTCCCAATTTTTGCTGACTTGCACCCTTGGTTGAAATTGCACATGCGTAGTGGGGGCTCGCAGAAGCACCCAGGAGCTGTTTGTCGGGGTGGTGGGGCTCAGGAGGTCTGCACTCTGGAAAGGTGCAACTGTGGTGACTGGAGGTTGGCAGCTGGCAGTGGAAAGACTCAGATTTTGCTGCCAGGACCTTGCACCCTTAGTTGGATTTATGTGCACTTAGTTGTGGCTCACACAGGCACCCATGGTGTATTTGCCAGGGTGACGCACTCCCACATTCATAGGGGCACTAGTGCTGAAACCCCTTGACTGAGATGGGCAGGTATCCAGGAAGGGAGAACTCAGAATTTTCTACTGCCGGGCAGTGCACCCTTGTTTGTATAAGAGCGTGCCCAGAGGGGGCTCACAGCAGCATCCAAGAACGGCCTGTGGAGTGGTGGGCTCAGGAGGCCTGCACACTGGAAAAGCACAACTGTGGCATCTGGAGGTCAGCTGCTGGGGAGAGGGGAAGTTGCTCTTACTGCTGCGGGAGCATGCACCCTTGGAGGTGGAGGTCCCAGAGTCTGTGGGTCTGCGGGTGGAGCAGCAGGATTTTTGCTAGAGTGTCTGCCAGGTCACAGGCAGTGTCCAAGGCCTAGCTGGGTGGTGGTGGTGGTGATGAGTTCTTAGAAGAGGCCACTTTCCCTTTCAGTATGGAGTGGGCTCTGTGCCCAAGTTCTGCAGCTCAGGTAGTGCCTGCAGCCGTGATAGGTGTTCTCTGTCTAGGAGAGTCTGGTCTGTCAGCCTCTGCTTCTCCTGGCAGATTTAACTGTCCCTTACTCACTCATACACATGCTACACACACACACACACTCTCCTTTCATACCCTCACTCACTCATATCCTCTCCTCACCTCTGTCCTGCCAGCTGCCATCTTCCTCCTCCTCACCTTCATTGCATTTAGTTTCTTTTCTGAACATTCCTAATTTTCTTTCCTTTGATATTTTGTGTGTGTGCCTATTTTTGCTGTCCCTTTGTATTTGCTTTTATGTCTTAGATCAAACTTCTATGCCACCCAAAATTTTTTTGGGGGAGGGCTGTCCTATGAAGTGAGTGTTTCTTGGGACTCATTGATGCACTCTCTCAGATCTCCTGGGTCATGTGTTGTAGGAAAGTCCGCTACTTGAGTTAGTTGGGTTCTCCTGATGTAGTTGGGTCTTGAATATTATTGTCCCATTCATGTATGCAGTCTCCTCATAGATTGTCTGATTATGTGTCTCATCTCTGACCTTGTCCTGAAAGTTGATGTGATGCTTGCTGCTCCAGGTGGTCCACTGATCAACTGATAAACCACTTGTATCTGTCTCCCAGGCCTTGGCCACAAGGTGTAGGGGTCAATATTCCTTCTAACGTAGGCTTCTTAACCACATGGGGCTCAGGGATGGTTCAGCAATGTTACCCCTGACGTTGGGCTTTGCCTCTGCCTGATTTTCCTTTGCCTCTGCCTGATTTTCCTTTCAGCCAGCTATCAATCTTAATCACTCAAAAGTCTGTTTCTTGGGGTGGGGGGTGGTGGGAGTGGCTGCGGAGAGGTTAATAGAGGAAAGGGGAGACATATGTAATACCATATGTAATACTTTAAATAATAAATATTTTTTAAAAGTCTTTCTGACAGGGCCTTAGAAGGGAGAGGTGCTGTTTAGCTTTCAGAAAGTATGAGGCGTATGTTTTTCTGCCCCGTTTGATTGTTAATGTCCTATTTATGGGAAGGCTCTCCCCTCTGACTTTCTGCCTGTGAGTTTGGGGCTCATTGGATTTTGCTCTGATGTTGTTGAAACAGGTGCCTTGGTGTGTCTATCCTGGATCTCCTGGAAACTGCTCTAGTGCAGTGAAAGTGAGTTGCTGTCTCTGGTCCTGAGCAACCTGATCGTGGTCTGACAAGTTGAAGTCCCTAGTAGTTCAGTGGTCAGCAACTCCTTAGCCCAGCGGTTGGGGCTAAGTTGTCTCATGCCTTTATTGTCTCTGTTCTGAGTTGTATTCCCTTCCCCCATGTATCTGGTCCCTCAGGTATCAGTAGTAGATGCTCATGGTTGTTGGGGCGTGCACACAATTCCTCTGGTGGACAACTCCCTGTGAGGTCTCAGAGTCCATTGGTGTATAATTAACTGCATGGTCCTGGAGCCCATGGTGGGTTGTCATGGGGGGTCCCTCTGGTGTACACTCACTGCATCCTGGCAGGGTGGCATGCAACTCATTGCAGGGGCATGGCTGGCTTCCCTTATGAGCTATGGTTGGTTAGTGGCTCACTGTGCATTTTCAAGGTGGTGTTGGAGACCAGTCTGGGTGGTTGTGAGGTTGGTATCCTAGCCTCCTCTGCTACCCTCTTCAAGATAGCATGGTTTCTGTGCCATACCCACTCCCGGGCCCAGGGAGTGCCTGTGGAAGTAGCAGGGGCTGTTCATCCAGGAGAGCCCAACCACCTGCCACCTTAGATTGCTGCGAGATCTAACTGTCCCAAATCTCTCTCTCTCTCTCTCTCTCTCTCTCTCTCTCTCTCTCTCTCTCTCTCTCTTCCCCTCTCTCTCTCTTTCACACACACACACACACACACACACACACACACACACACACACACCAGGTCCACATATTCCCCTCTCACTCCTTTTCTCATTCACACCTCTTCCTCATTGCCATCCTGCTGACTGCCATCGATTTTATCATTTTTTTCTGTAAACTTTGTTTCCCCTTAAATATTAAACATGATGATAAAAGTGTTTTACATATTTGTATTTTGATGGGGAAGATATGTAAAAATTATGACAATTTCTGGAAGATGGCCTTGTCTTTTTTTAAAAGTTAGCTCAGTGAACAGAAATATCCAACATAATACTTTTTTCTTTTAATTTCCCCCCAAACTGAAGAAAGATGAAATACATGCACATCACTTTTTTCTTGAAACTATTCTTTTTTACAAATATAAAATTCACAAGATATAAATTTCTTTTTTTAAGTTATTTAATATGATGCTAAGATGTATTTTGATTCACACTTGGTGACTTGTGTGTGCATATTAAAATGTAATCTTATTTTAAAGAAATAGTACATATTATACCTGTTATATGGAATAGTACAAGAAAAAAAACTTACTTGTTAGACTGTTTTGCAGATTTTTTAGAAGATTTTTCAGCATATCCTTCTGCAGGTTTCACAATAAGTTCTACTACAGATCCTAGAACAGCTTCCTTTGCAGGTCTCACTGTAGATCTTCTTATAGGATTCACTGTAGTTCTTCCTGCTGGTCCAGCAAAACCATGTGCAGGACTCAAAATATGTTGCCTTGCTTGCGTCTCAGCACATGGTTCTGCAGGACTCCTAGTACGTCTTCTTGTAGGGCTCACATAATGTTTCCTAGCATGTCTCTCAGCATGTATTCTTGTAGGACACACAACATAGGCCCTTTCAAGATTCACAGAAAGTCCCATAGTGGGACTCATAGTATGTTTCCTTGCATGTCTTTTAGCATGTTCTCTTGTAAGGTTCATAGAATGGCCTTTTGCAGGATTCACAGCAAGTCCCCTAGTAGGACTCACAGCATGGCCCCTAGTATGTGTCTCAGCATGTCCTCTTGCAGGAGTCATAGAACGACCTCTTGCATAACTCACAGCAGATCTTTTAGTGGGACTCATGTCACGACTCCTAGTATGTCTCTCAGAATGCCCTCTTGGAGGATTCAGAGCAAGACCTATTGTAGGACTCTTGACATGTTCTCCATCACGTCGCTTAGCATGCCCTTTTTCAGGATTCAGAGCATAGCTTCTTTCAGGACTAGGAGCAAGTCTTAATGTAGGATACGTGGTATATTCTTCATCACGTCGCTTAGCATGCCCCTTTTCAGGATTCGCAGCATAGCTTCTTTCAGGACTAGGAGCAAGTCTTAATGTAGGATACGTGGTATATTCTTCATCACGTCGCTTAGCATGCCCTTTTTCAGGATTCATAACATAGCTTCTTTCAGGACTCAGGGCAAGTCCTATTGTAGGACTCTTGGCATGTTCTCCATCATGTCTCTCAGCATGCCCTTTTTCAGGATTTGCAGCATAGCCTCTTACAGGAATCCCAGCAAGTTTACTTTTAGAATTCAGAGCAAGCTGCACTTCATGTCTCACAGTAAATCCCCTTGCAGGACTCACAGCACGGCCTCTTGCAGGACTCAGAGAACGACTTCTGGCAAGACTTACAGCAAGTCCCAATTCAGGTTTCTTAGTAAGACCTCTTGCAGGACTAATAGTATATTCCTTTTCACATCTCTCAGGACATCCTCTTCTTGCAGGACTCATGGAACGTGCCCTTGCAGGACCCTTAGAATGTCCCTCTACAGGCATCATAGGAAGTCCTCCTTTAAGTCCCAAAAAAGATCTTCTAAGAAATTCCTGAGCATATCCCACTGCTGAGCCTCTGGAAGATCCTTCAGAAGATCTTTTAGTTGATTCCTGCATAGATTCTCTAAAAGGTCTCCCTTCAGCTCTTGAAATATCACAGTAGTTGTCAAGTGACTGTGGAAAGAAAAAAACAATAATAAAGGATTAGCTGTTAGAATATTTAAAACTCTGAAAGATAGTGCATATATGTTAAGGTTGATAAGAGAGTCTCTGAGTAAAGAGAAAGGTTTCATTTTAAGTTGTTTAAGTACATTTGGAGATTATTTTCATAATTTGTTCATATTTCAAAGAAGTTGGCAAGAAAAATGAAAAAAAATAAAAATAAGACATTTTTATGGGTACCTTGGCTCTTTCAGTGAAGAAGCCATACCTTTTTTTAAAACTGAAAATAACTGGGAGACATTTGGTAACTGCTCTGGCACAAGTTAAAGAACTTAAATGTGAAATTAGTTGTGTTACAATTTATTTAAACTATTTATAATAACATTTCTCAAAATTCAGTTTCCTAAGAATGTTTGTATATATGCCTATAATTGCAAAAAAAGAAATTAAAGAAAGCAAAACCCAAAGTTGAATGAGAATGAATATATCTAGTGAAGAAATAGTAATGAAGTGGTGATAGTGATAAACTTGACACTTCTCTGAATAAATATTTTTTATATAATTTTATTTTTTATCTAGTACATAGCTATATATTAAAAAATAAATAAAAATGAAAAAGAAAGCCCCAAGATGAATGCAAATGGGAAAATTTTACCTTGTTGTATATCAAATTAATAACATGACACAAAAATAATGATTTAAGTAACTTTTTATTACTGCATTCTAACTATGCACCCCTAGTTGGATATATATTCTAAAAACATAAGAACAACGAATATTCAATTTTTATCAGTTGTTTTATTGTTAGTACTGGTATTGACATAATGATCCTGAAACTGTATTTTAAGATATAATTTTTTGTGTGTATTATATGAGTAAATGCATTGATAGTTTTGGGAAATATCATAGTTGGTAAGTAAAGAAACAAAGATAGAATAGGGAAATGAAAATGGACTCTGTGATACTAAATTTAAAATAATATTTCCAGTATGCATCCATTGTTTAAACACACACACACACACACACACACACACACACACACACACACAAACATACACACTTTCTAGATTTGTTTGCTGAAAGAAAATTACAAGTAATAACACTTCAGTATAAATTAATACACTTATTGATTATATTTTGGAACCTAAATATCATTCCCCAATAAAAGTTGCCAAAGTTATTTGGAGCAATGGCCAATTCTAAGTCTGAGACAGAAAAAGAACAAGGTAATTCTGGAACATACTATTATATTAAGAAGCAAGGAAGTGCCTAAAGACTATTAGAGCATACCAAAAGGACATATGAACTAGCTGGAAGAGGTAACCATTAGTAAAATTTGGAACAAGTGGAAAATAAAATAAAAAACCACAAAGTTTGTAGTGGAATTTACCACAATTAAATAAGAGTCCATGAGTTTTCAATAATATTCAAAAACAGGAGGGGGAAAAGGGAAATATTTTTCTTTCAAAATAATGCTTGCTACCCAGAACACCGGTCCCCATTTGGTGAAACATGTGGATTCAGAGGAGCTGTACACTCCACCATGGAAAGGTCAGATTTAGTCTGGGATTAGAAAGAGAGAGAGAACCACATAACAAGACATATGGAGGAGAGAGACCATGGGGAGACAAAGAAACAGTGCATATGAAAGAAAAGCAGGCATCAGAAGAAAAGGAAGGAAACACAATGGAGGCAAGCAATCTGTCAGAGAAATAATTCAGAGAAATGGTTATAATGTGGCTGAAAAGAATGGAAGACAAATTTGTCAATATGAGTAAAAAACAAGAGAAAATGAAGAAAAACCAAGAAAAAAAATTAAAAAATGACATCACTGCTGTAAAGAACTCAATAGAAAGTATCAAGAGTAGACCAGAAGAAGTAGAGGACCGCATCAGTGAGCTTGAACAAGGTGGAAAAAATATCCAATTAGAGAAGCTTCTAGAAAAAACTTAAAAAGCAGGAAGAGAGTCTAAGAGAACTTTAGGACAATATTAAACAAAACAACATCCACATTATAAGGGTACCAGAAGGAGAGGAAACTGAGCAAGAAATAGAAAACCTGTTTGAAGAAATAATGACAGAAAACCTTTTTGATATAGGGAAGAAAAAAAAACCTACACAAATATAAGAAGCTCACAGAGTCCTAAGTAAAATTAATCCCAAAAGACCAACACCAAGGCACATCATAATTAAATTGACAAATACCAACAACAAAGTAACAATCTTAAAAGCAGCCAGAGAGAGACAGAAAGTTACATGCAAAGGAACCCCCATCAGATTAGCAACTTATTTTTCAACAGAAACTCATCAGGCCAGAAGGGAATGGAATGAAATATACAAAGTCATGCAAAGGAAGGGTCTGAATCCAAGAATACTGTACCCAACAAGGCTATCAATTAAAATTGAAGGTGAAATCAGGAGCTTCACAGACAAAAAAGGGCTAAGGGGATTTATCACCACTAAACCAGCAATGCAAGAAATACTTAAGGATCTGTGTAAAAAAACAACAAAACAAAACAATAAAACCACAGGGGTAAAGAATAAAAATGGTGACAAATAAGTACCTCTCAATAATAATTTTAAATGTAAATGGATTAAATGTCCCAAGCAAAAGACACAGGGTAATGGATTGGATAAGAAAACAAGACCCATATATCTACTGTCTACATGAAACCCACTTCAGAAAAAAAGACGTACACAGTCTGAGGGTGAATGGATGAAAAAAAAGTTTTCCAAGCGAATGGAAATGAAAACAAACAAACAAACAAAAAAAACCCTGTGGTAGCAATCCTTATATCTGATAAATTAGATCTAAAAGTGAAGGACATAACAAGAGATAAGGAAGACCACTTAACAATACTAAAAGGAACAATTCAGCATGAAGAAATATCTCTGGTCAACATATATGCAGCCAATACAGTGGCACCCAAATACATATGAAAACTCCTGGAGGATATCAAGGGTGAGATTGACAGCAACAAACTCATAGTAGGAGACTTTAATACTGCACTATCACCATTGGAAAAATCCTCTAAACAAAAAGTCAGCAAAGAAATATCAATCTTAAATAACTAATTAGACCAGAGGGAATTAATTGCCATCTTCAGAACATTTCACCACAAAGCCACAGAATATACATTCTTCTCAAATGCACATGGGTCATTTTCAAAGATAGACCACATGTTGGGACATAGGCAAAGTTTCTTCAAATTCAAGAAGACAGAAATCATATCAAGCATTTTCTCAGATCATAGTGGCATAAAATTGGAAATCAACTACAATAAAAATAATCCAAAGAAATCAAACACATGGATACTGAACAGCATGCTTTTAAACAATGACTGGGTTACCAGAGAAATCAAGGAAGAAATGAAAAACATCCTGGCAACAAATGACACTGAAAAGACAACAATCCAAAATCTATGGGTCACAGCAAAAGCAGTCTTAAAAGGGAAGTTCATAGCTCTACAAGCATACTGCAAAAAAACCCAAAAAAGAATGGTAATAAATTATCTAACTCTACAACTCAAAGAGTTATTAAAAGAGAAACAAGAAAAGCCCAGTGTAAGCAGAAGGAAGGAAATAATAAAAATCAGAGCAGAGCTAAATGACAAAGAGACCGCCCCCCCCCCCCAAAAAAATACAAAAGATTGACAAAGCCAAGAGTTAGTACTTTGGGGAAAAAACAAAACAATATCAATGAACCGTTAGCCAGGCTCACCAAGAAGCAAATAGAGAGGTCCCAAATAAACAAATCAGAAACAAAAGAGGAGAAATAACAACAGACCCCACAGAAATATAAAGGATTGTTAAAAAATACTACCAACAACTTTAATCCAACAAACTGGGCAACTTGGGGAAAATGGAGATTGTTACATTTCTCCATTTAATGTAATGGAGAAAAATATAACCTTCAAGAACGCATTCGGGAGGAATATAAACAGATCAATGGGCCAGTAACTATGGAAGAAATTGAAGAAGTCATCAAAGAGCTTGTGGCAAACAAAAGCCTGGGACGAGATAGCTTCACAGGGGAGTTTTAAAAAACATTCAAGGAAGAACCAAAACCTATTCTCCTCAATCTATTCCAAAAAATTCAGGAGGAAGGAACACTTCCAAGCTCCTTCTATGAAGCCAGCATCATCCTAATACCAAAACCAGATAAAGACAACACAATGAAAGAGAATTACAGGCCAATATCTCTTATGAACATAGATGCCAAAATCCTCAACAAAATTCTAGTAAATTGGATCCAGCAGTACATCAATCAGAAAGATCATAGACTGTGACCAAGTAGGATTTATCCAGGGATGCAAGGATGGTACAATATCCGTAAATCAATAAATGTGATACGTCACATAAACAAACTGAGAGATAAAAATCACATAGTCATACCAATTGACACAGAAAAGCATTTGATAAAATTCAACACCCTTTCTTGATAAAAACTGTCAACAAGGTGGGAATAGAAGGATTATACATCAACATAATAAAAAGCCATATATGACAAACCCACAGTCAACATCATACTCAATGGGCAAAAACTAAAACCATTTCCCCAAAGAACAGGAACAAGACAGGGATGCCCACTCTCACCACTCCTGTTTGACATAGTACTGGAATTGTGATCAGACAAGAAGAATAAATAAAAGGCATCCAAATTGGAAAAGAAGAAGTAAAGCTGTCCTTATTTGTAGATGGCATGATCTTGTACAGAAAACCCCCATAAGACTCCATCAAAAACCTAACAGACTTAATAAATGAATTAGGCAGTGTAGTATGAAACAAAACTAAAGCCAAGAAATATATGGCATTTCTATACACAAATAGTGAACTTACAGAAAGAGAGACTAAAAAAGCAATCCCATTTACCATCCCACCAAAATAAAAAAATAAAAATAAGATACTTAGGAATAAATTTAACCTAGGTGGTAAAAGACCTGTATGTGGAAAAGTACAAGACACTGAAAAAAGAGATAGAGGAAGATGTAAACAGATGAAAGAACATACCATGTTCTTGGATTGGTAGAATCAACACCATTAAAATGCCCATATTACCCAAAGCAATCTATAGATTCAATGCACTCTCCATTAAAATACCAGCAGCATATTTCACAGACCTAGAAAGAACTTTCAAAAAATTAATCAGTATTAAAAAAGACCCAGAATAGCCACAGTAATCTTGAGAAAGAATAATAAACTAGGAAAGATCTCAATACCAGATTTCAAGCTGTATTACAAAGCCACTGTTCTCAAAAGAGCCTGGTACTGGCATAAGAACAGGCATATAGAACAATGGAATAGAATTGAGAATCCAGATATTAACCCAAGCCACTATACTCAATTAATAACTGACAAAAGAGCCAAAACCGGTTTGGCTCAGTGGATAGCGCGTCAGCCTGCGGACCGAAAGGTCCCAGGTTCGATTCCAGTCAAGGGCATGTACCTTGGTTGTGGGCACATACCCAGTAGGGGGTGTGCATAAGGCAGCTGGTCGATGACTCTCTCTCATTGATGTTTCTAACTCTCTGTCCCTCTCCCTTCCTCTCTGTAGAAAATCAATAAAATATTTTTTTTAAATAACTGACAAAGGAACATACAATGGATTCAAGACAGTCTATTCAATAAATGATGCTGGGAAAATTGGACAGATACATGCAAAAAAAAATTACATCACCAACTTACACCATACACAAAAATAAACTCAAAATGGATACAGGACTTAAACATAAGACAGGAAACCATAAAAGTACTAGAGGAATCCACAGGCAGCAAAATCTCAGACATATGCAAAAAGAACTTCTTCACTGATACTGCTTCTAGGGCAATGGATACTAAAGAGAAAATAAACAAATGGGACTACATCAAAATAAAAAGCTTTTTCACAGCAAAAGAAACCATTAAGAAAACAACAAGAAAGCCCACTGTATGGGAGAACATATTTGCAAATGTTATTACTGATAAAGATTTAATCTCCAACATCTACAGGCAACTTATACAATTTAATGAAAGGAAGATAAATGATCCAATAAAAAACGGGCAACTGATCTA
This sequence comes from Vespertilio murinus, assembly GCA_963924515.1. Lineage (NCBI taxonomy): Eukaryota > Metazoa > Chordata > Mammalia > Chiroptera > Vespertilionidae > Vespertilio > Vespertilio murinus. The sequence goes on from OZ004710.1 coordinate 25,435,607, forward strand.
AATAGAATCTTTTTGAAAGAAGACAGAAGGAAGCCCAAGAGACACAGGAAAACGTGCTCAAAGTCACTAATTATCTGAGACATGTAAATCAAAATGACAATGAGGTGCCATTTCACACCTGTCAGAATGGCTATCATCAACAAATCATCAAACAATAAGTGTTGGTGAGGATGCAGAGAAAAAGGAACCCTCATGCACTGCTGGTGGGAATGCAGACTGGTGCAGCCACTGTGGAGAACAGTATGAAGTTTCCTCAAAAAACTAAAAATGGAACTCCATTTGACCCAGTAATCCCACTCTGAGGAATATATCCTAAGAAACTGGAAACACCAATCAGAAAAGATATGTGCACTCTTATGTTCACAGCAGGCCAATTTATAATAGCTAAGATTTGGAAACAGCCTAGGTGCCCATAAGCAGATGATTGGATCAGAAAACTATGGTACATCTATTTGATGGAATGCTATGCTGCCTTAAAAAAGAAGGAAATCTTACCATTTGTAGTAAACTGAATGGAACTGGAGAACATTATGCTAAGTGAAATAAGTTAGTCAATGAAAGAAAAAATGACATGATCTCACTCATTTGTGGATAATAAAGAACATTATAAACTGGTGAACAAAATTATAGATAAAGAGGCAGTAAAGCATCAAACAGAATGTCAAATTATAGCGGGAAGGTAAGGGAGAGGTGTTTTTCTGTACAATAGATAAGACATCAACTGAAGGACTTGTATGTTTGCATATAAGCATAACCAATGGTTGCACAACACTGGGGGGGGTGAGGGATGTATGGGAGTTGGGAGGGCAATGGTAAGATATGTACATATATAATACCTTAATAAACAAAAGTTACATAGCAAAAAAAAGTGCTAGCTAACTAATAACATGTTTTTTAATTAGAAAATTACCTTTTTATGATTTCTAATAAAATATTGGTTCGGGCAGAGATTATCAGTGATGCTTAAATAATTAGATAACAGGTAGTTATGGAATAAGATATTTATATGTGCATGAATTGTTATTACTCCACAGATTATTTATTAATTACAGAGAAAAATGTAAAGGAGAGGTCTGCTGCATATCTTTTAACCAAGTTAATTAACAGAACTAATTGACATGATGTGTCTCTTAATGTGATACAATGGAAAATACACACACTGTCTACATAGGTGTTTATCCAGAATCCAATCATGAGAAAACAAATAGATAATTCCAGACTGTGTGACAGTTTATAAGGCAAATAGCATGGATTAATTAAAAGGTCAATGTCTTGAAGGCAAAGTCACAGAGACTGTTTCATATTAAAGGAGAGTAAAGAGACATGACAATCAAAGTTGCCATGATTGGATCTTGAATTTGAACAAAATCAGATCTGGAGTACATGTTTGAGAAAAAGTGAGAAGTTGAAAAAAACTATACATTTGAAAATCTCATTTTGGGGTAATAACAGTATTGTGGTTAATTAGAAAGATGTCCTAGACGTCAGAAGATAGATATATAAATGATTTAAGGGTGATAGCTGCAATATAATTCCAAAGGATTCAGAAAGTAAAGGAATATGTGGAACAGAGAAGAAAAAGCAGGAGGATGAGAAAAGTAAAGAATGAAACAAAACAAAATAAACTACAATTATATTTTCACTTCATATCACATCTAACTAAAGAGTGAGAAATTTCACAACAAAATTATGTTAGATAAAAAATAGTTAAGACCTATTTGAAGCATTTAGAAGCTAGACTGAAATTAAATGGCATCTTACTTATTTCTAGAATCTCATACTTTTTATATTTACATACATTTACATTTGATTTCAGCAAATCTAGTGATTTTGTAATATTTTGCAATAGCCATTGTCTAAGAAGAAGGAAAAAAGTATTGAGCGCTAAAATGTCCTGAGAGGGACTTTTTGAGACATTTTGTCTTCCTGTTTCTCTTTCTTTTCCTTGTAACATTTTGGAGGGAAAATCCAGGTCTAAAAATAATAGTAATAATAATAATTTTAAAAAGCAAGTAAGAATTCTGACAAAGAAAAAATCCTGTTACCTTTTAATGATATTTTAAAAAGATCCATTTATTAAATATGAATTTAAATGACTGCACAGACATCACTCTTGGCAAAATCTTTGAAACACATTTTTGAACAGTAAGCATTTATGTAGTGTGCTTATCTGCAAAGGTCTTTATTAGCCTGTTAAGCAATGGGACATTTAAATGAGTATATTTTATTTGTAACTGCCTGATTTGAAAAGCTTACTATTGTTATAGTCACACAGTAATTAACAAAATACCTGCTTAACTGTGGAGATAGTGCATTGTTTTACATGACTTCATATACTTGAGATCATCACAATAATGGACTTTTGATTTGTATTGTACCATGGACTTTTGATTTGTATTGTACCATCACCAGATGGCCATTATTGGAAAAACAACAACAGAGGGAGATTCTTTAATGAGTCAAAATGCAACAGAAACATAAAGTTATTTTCCTAAGATGTTAGGCTGATTTTAATTAATGGCAGCCAACAAAACCCCCTTACAATAGCCCGCCCACCGACCTATATCCTGTGGATTCAGTTTCCATGGTTTGAATTACCCATTGTTAGTCACAGTCTGAAAACATTAGATGTTGGATTACAGAAATAAACAATTAATGACTTTAAATTGTGCTCCATTCTAAAGAGTGTGATGAAATCTCAAGCTGACTCACTCCATGCTACCAGAATATGAACCATCCCTTTTTCCCAGTGTATCCACAACTGTCAACACTGCCTACCCATTCATCACATACTAGTCACGTTTATTATCAGATCAATTGTTGTGGCACCACAGTGCCTGTGTTCAAGTAATCCTTCTTGTACTTAATAATGGTCCCAAAGTATAAGAATATTCTTGACAATTCATATATGCTAAAGAGAAGCCTTCATTTAAGTAAAAGGTTAGTAAAGTAAAATATTTTGAGAGAGACCACATTCACGCACTGTTATTACAATCTATTGTTATTATTGTTCTATTTTATTATTAGTTATCTTGTTGATTTCTTACTGTGCATAATTTATAAATTAAAATTTCTTATAGGTATGTATGTATAGAAAAAACAGTATCAATAAGTTTCGGTACTATCCATAATTTCAGGCATCCTCTAGTGGTCCTGTAAATTATCTCCACAGGTAAGAGGGGGGCTACTATAAAATCTCAGCCTAAATTTGATAGATAAAGTAAATTCAGAAATAATGAGGCATGGGATAGAGTAATTTCAAGACGACATATGGAAAATGGCACATTAATGGAGAGACTACATTGTGATGTGGTGTGTCATGTGAGGGACTTGAGCAGTTAGAGAATAGGAAAATGGTATCAATATATAGAGGACACATGGAACAGACTTTACAACTGTCAGAGGGGAGAGGAGTTGGGGGCTGAGTAAAAGATGGTGGCGGGATTGGGCAATATATGTATGTATGTAACACAGAGACACAGACAACAGTATGATGATAGCCAGAGGGAAAGGGGGATAGGCAGCAGATGGAGTGGGCAAATGTGGGGGGAATTGGGATGGAAAGAGACTTTGCTTGGGGTGGTGAGCACACAATGAAACATGCAATTGATTTGTACACTTGAAAACCATGAGGTTTTGTGAACCAATGTCACACCAATAAATTCAACAAAATATGTGGGCTTTGAGTGGAGTGTCTAAACAAGAGAAATGAGTGTAATGTTTGAACAGTAGAAGGCAAAAGGAGAAGATAGCACCAAATATAACGTTTGTTTCATCTTCATTTCTGAAGGATATTTTACAAGATATTGAACTTAAGCTGATAGCATTCTTTTTCTTTCAGTACTTTTGTCAATCTAGTATTTTCTTTTTGCCGTGGTTTCTGATGAGAAATAGTAGTATGCCTTATACTAATGCTCATCAGTGGTCAGCAAACTATGATCCATGCCATTTTTTTCTGTATTGATTAAAGTATTACATACGTGTCCTTATCCCTCTATTGTCAACCCACTCCCCACTCATGCCCTCACCCTCCTGTTGTCTGTGTTCATTGGTTAGGCTTATATGCATGCATACAAGTCCTTTGGTTGATCTCTACCCCTTAACCTCACCCTCCGCTATCTTCCCTCCAAGGTTTGACAGTCTGATCAATGCTTCTCTGCTTCTGGATCTGTTTTTGTTCATCAGTTTATGTTGTTCATTATATTACATAAATGAGTGAGATCATGTGGTATTTATCTTTCTCTGACTGGCTTATTTCACTTAGCATAATATTCTCCAGTTCCATCCATGCTGTTGCAAATGGTAAGAATGACTTCTTTTTACAACAGCATAGTATTCCATTGTGTAGAAGTACCACAGTTTTAATTCATTCATCTGCTAATGGGAAATTAGGCTGTTTCCAAATCTTAGCTATGGTAAATTGTGCTGCTATGAACATAGGGGTGCATATATCCTTTCTGATTCGTGTTTCTAATTTCTTGGGATATATTTCTAGAAGTGGGATCCCTGAGTAAAATGGACGCTCCATGTTTAGTTTTTTGAGGAAAGTGCCTACTATTCTTCACAGTGGCTGTACCAGTCTGCATTCCTGCCAGCAGTGCACGAGGGGTCTTTCTATCTACATCTTTACCAGCACTTGTCATTTTTTAATTTCTTGATGATAACCATTCTGACAGGTGTGAGATGGTAGCACATTGTCATTTTGATTTGCATCTATTGTATAATTAGTGACTTTGAGCATCCCAAGTTCACTTGGGACATTTTCAAACATAGACCACATGTTGGGTCACAGCCAAAGTCTCCCCAAATTCAAGAAGACTGAAATCATATCAAGCATCTTCTCAGACCACAATGGCATAACATTGAAAATAAACTACAAAAAAAAGTAATCGAATTAACTCAAACACTTGGAAGCTGAGTAGTATGCTATTAATCAATAATTGGGTTATCAAATAGAAAAAGAAGTTAAAATCATCCTGGAAATCAATGACAATGAAAAAAACAACACAATCCAAAAATCTATGGGACACAATGAAGGCAGTGGTGAGAGGGAATTTCTACAAGCCTACCTTTGTATTTCTGTGGGGTCTGTTGTTATTTTGCCTTTCTCATTTCTGATTTTGTTTATTTTGGTCCTCTCTCTTTATTTCTTGATGAACCTAGCCAGAGGTTCTTCAGTCTTATTTAACTGTTGCACCTTGGACAGGGCCCAGCCACATGTTGCTACTGCTAATAGTCCTGAGGCGGGCTGCTCATGGGGCTGCGGCTCCTCAGATGGGGGAGCATGCTGCTCACACAGCTGCTGCTCCTTGGACAGGGGCAGGCCACATGAGGCTGCTGCTCTCAGGACTGGGATGGGCTGCTCACGGGGCTGCTGCTCCTTGTACAGGAGTGGGCTGTTCACATGTCTGCTGCTCGAGTGATTGCAGTGCTCTGGGCTAAAGCATTGGGCTGGTCAGAGGGGATCGTGCTTCGGAACACACAGGAGCCTGTGCCCAGGGTGGCTGGAGTCTCAGTGACTGTGGGACTTCAGCCAACATAGCAGGTCCCTGGCAGGGGTGGCGTTCTCCAGATGTCCTCTGTCCTTCCCAGTTGCAAATTGTTTCACCAGCCTGTGTCTACTTCACCAAAGTGAGGTGGGTTTTATTCATTTTAGTTGCTTGTTTTATCTGCTCCAGGACTAGTCCATCTATTCCACTGCCATTTTGTCCTCCTCCCCATGCTACTCTTTATATGGTCAATAGAAAATAATGTGTTTTTAAAAAAAATAGTTTTAAGGAGTTATTTTAAAAAAACAAGGAATATGCCACAGAGGAGACCATAGTATGTGATCCATAAAGCCTAAATATTTTCCAACTTCATTTGGATGTAATGTATTTCATCTTCTTATGGTTTTCAGATTTTTCTTTTCATCTTTGATTCTTATCAATTTGACTATATGTTTAGGTGCTGGTTTCTCTATTTTTATCTTGCTTGAAGTTTGTTTTGATTCTTGAATTTTGTTAGCTGGTATTTTCATCAAATTTGGGGAGTTCCTGTCTGTTTTTTCAAGGTTTTTTTTGTTTTGTTTTGTTTTGCCTTGTAATCACTCTCTTTTCTAATTAGATATACTTTATAATCATTTTATTTTGTGCCCAAGGTCCCTGAAAGATTGTTAATTTCTTTTTTCCTCATTTAAAAAGTATTTGTATTGATTTTTAGAGTGAGAGGAAAGGAGAGGGAGAGAGAAACATGGATGTGAGAGAGCAACATTGATTAGCCACCTCCTGCATGCCCCCCACTGGAGATGGAGCCTGCAATCCAGGCATGTGTCCTTACTAGGAATCAGACTGGCAGCCTTTCAGGGCATGGGACAATGCCCAATCATATAAGCCACAACTGGACCCCCCGCCAGCCTGGTTGCTGCCAATCACCCCCCAAGCTGATCTGGTCTCCCCCAATAGCCCCCCTTGCTGGCCTGGTCTCCCTTCATGGCCCTCCCCCACTGGGCTGGTCACCCCACATAGCCTGCTGTTCAGTCATTTGGTCATCCCTCACTAAACCCCCTGCTGGCCTGGTCATAGGTAGCCATCTTGTGAGAGTGTGATAGTCAATTTTCATATTACCTTTTTATTAGATATGATTTTTCTATACAATACATCACACCCTATGATTTATTTTTTAACTGAAAATTTATACATGTTAATCTCTTTTCTTTTATTGCCATGTCCCAATCCCCAGAAACCACCACTTTGTACCCTGTATGTATGTCTTTTCCCGTTTTTGCTGCTTGTTTATTTAATCTTTCACATTCCACATATCAGTGAAATAATAAGATATTTGTTTTTCTCTATCTGACTTATTTCACTTAGCATAATATCCTCTAAGCAGATCCATGTTTTCACAAATAACAAGATTTCATTTTTTTATGGCCAATAATATTCTATAGCATATGAGTATTATATATTTATCCATTAATCTGTTGATGGACATCTAGGTTGCTTCAATATTTTAGCTATTATAAGTAATGCTGCAATAAATATAAGGCTGTATATATTTTTTTTAAATTTCTGTTATTCATTTATTTGAATAAATTCCCAGAAGTGGAATTGCTGAGTTGTATGATAGTTCTATTTTGAACTAAAAACAAACAAGCACGTTTCTTATTGTCTTAGCCTCTTTGGTTCAGTAGAGTGGCAGCCTGTGGAATGGAGGGTCCTGGGTTCAAATCCAGTCAAGAGCACAAGTTCAGGTTGCAGGCTCAATTCCCAGTGTAAGGCGTGCAGGAGGCAGCCAATCAATGATACCTTTTCATCATTGATGTTTCTATCTCTCTTTCCCTTTCACTTCCTCTCTAAAATCAATAAAAAGTTTTTTTAATTTTTTTATTGATTTTTGAGAGAAAGAAGAAAATTGAGGGATAGACAGATTGAAACATCAATGAGAGATACACATGGACCAGCTGTGTCCTGATTGCCCAGCACTGGGGATTGACCCCACAACCCAGTCACGTGCCCTGACTGGGAATTGAACCCAGGGACCTCTTGGTTCATGGGTCAATGCTCAACCACTGAGCAACACTAACCAGTATATTTTCAACTTTTTTTAAAAAAAAATATATATTTTTATTGATATTTTACAGAGAGGAAGGGAGAGAGGTAGAGAGCCAGAAATGTCAATGAGAGAGAAATATCGACCAGCTGCCTCTTGCACACCCCCTACTGTGGATGTGCCCGCAACCAATGTACATGCCCTTGGCCGGAATCGAACCTAGGACCTTTCAGTCCGCAGACTAATGTTCTACCACTGAGCCAAACCGACCTTGGCATATTTTCAACTTTTGAGGAACCTTCATACTATTTTCCATAGCAGCTGCAATAATTTAAAATCCCACCAACAGTGCACAAATGCTCCATTTTCTCCACATTCTTGCCAACTCTTGTTATTTGTTGTCTTTTTTATACTAGCCATACTGATAAGTATGAAGTCATATCTAATTGTGGTTTTCAATTGCATTTCCCTGATGATTAATGGTGCTTACCATCTTTTATTATATCTGTTAGCAATTTGTATGTTTTCTTTGAATAAATGTTCATCATGTCCTCTGCCCATTTTCTTAACTGAATTATTTGTGTTTTTTGTGTTAAGTTGTAGAGTTCTTTATATATTTTGGATATTTACCCTTTATCAGATACATTATTTGCAAATGTTTTTTCCCCATTTAGTAGATAGCCTATTCTCATCAATGAAAACCATCAAAATCACACCTGCCCTTATTGAACAAAGCCAAGATAACATTCAGATAATTTCATGTCTGAAGTATCATAAATTATTATTTGAGTCTCAATAAGTGAGGAATAATCACACTAAAGTTTCAATATATTAAAAGTTGACCAAAAATGAATGGTTATCAGTCTTTGCATATTGCTTGGTTATAAAGAGGTGATTATTGTAAATGTGTTTATTGCAAAAGTATTTAAATTGCGTGCTTTTTAGAAGGCTATTGTTTGTATTTTATCTTTTAAAATACTATATCCTTCTAAATTGTCATGAACCTATGGTATTTAAGTAATAATGAAGTGATGAAAAATGTATTCTTTAAAAAAAATAAATTCTTTGTTATTCAAAGTATTACATATGTCTCCCCCCATTGACTTCTCCCCAGCTATTAATGAACCCCTAGTGTCTGTGTCCATTGGTTATGTTTATCTGCATGCATACAAGTCCTTTGGTTGATCACTTACTCCCCCTATCACTTTCCCCTGCCTTCCTTCTGAGGTATGACTGTGTTCCATGCTTCTATGTTTGTGGAACTATTTTTGTTCATCAGTTTATGTTGCTCATTATATTCCACAAATGAGTGAAATCACATGCTATTTATCTTCCTCTAACAGGCTTATTTCGCTTAGCAGAATGCTCTCCAGGTCCATCCATGCTGCTACAAATGGTAGGAATTCCTTCTTTTTTACCACAGCATAGTATTACATTGTGTAGTTGTACCACATTTTTTTAATCCACTCATCTACTGATGGACACTTAGACTGTTTCAAAATCTTAGCTATTGTAAATTGTGCTGCTATGAACATACTTTCTTATTGGTATTTTTGTTCTTCTTTATCAGGATTGCTGCATCTATTTGGGGGCTTTTAAAATTCCGTATAAATTTTTGGAGTTTGTTATAGATCTGTGAAATATGGCATTCTTATTTTAATTGGAATTGCATTGAATCTATAGATTGATTTGGATAGTATAGACATTTTAATGATGTTGACTCCACCAATCCATGAACATGGTTTATTTTATTGTTTATATCTTTCTCAATCTCTTTTTTCAAGGTCCTATAGTCCAGGTTGCAGACTCGATCCCCTGCAGGTATTTTACCTCCTTAGTTAAGTTTATTCCTAGTTATCTTAATTTATTTGTTGCAAATGTAAATGAGGATTTTGTTTGTTTGTTTTTTAGTTTCTCTTTCAGTGAGTTCATTATTGGTGTATAAAAATACCATACATTTTTTGGGTGTTAATTTTATATCCTCCTAAATTGCCAAATTCATATATTAAATTAACAGTTTTTTTAATGGAGTCTTTGGGGTTTTCTACGTACAATATCATGTCATCTGCAAATAATAACAGTTTTTCTTCTTTTCCAATCTGGATACATTTTATTTATTCTTGTTTGATCGTTATAACTAGTACTTCCAATACTATGTTGAACAGGAGTGGTGAGAGGGAGCATCTCTATCTTATTCCTGTTCTTTGGGGAAATGGTTTTAGTTGTTGTCCATTTAGTATGATGTTGGCTATAGGTTTGTCATAAAATATTTTTATTATGTTGGAGTTTGATCCTTTTATTCATAGTTTGCTGAGAGTTTTTTTTTAATCAAAAATGGTTGTTGGATTTGTGAAATGCTTTTTCAGCATCAATTGATATGATCATGTGATTTTTATCTCTCAATTTGTTTATGTGATGTATCACATTTATTGATTTTCAGATATTGTACCAGGCTTGCATCCCCTGAATAACTCACACTTGGTCATGGTGTAGTATCTTTTTAATGTATTGCTGGATGCGAGTTGCTAATATTTTTAAAAATATATTTTATTGATATTTTAAAGAGAGGAAGGGAGAGAGCTAGAAATGTTGATGGGAGAGAAACATCGACCAGCTGCCTCTTGCACACCCCCCACCGGGGATGTGCCCGCAACCAATGTACATGCCCTTGACCGGAATCGAACCTGGGACCTTTCAGTCCGCAGACTGACGCTCTACCACTGAGCCAAACCGGTTTCGGCACGAGTTGCTAATATTTTTATGATGATTTTAGGATGTATGTTCATCAGGGATATTAGCTCTAATTCTCCTTCTTTGTAGTATCTTTATCTGGTTTTGAGATTAGGGCAATGCTGGCTTCATAGAAAGAGCTTGGAAGTGTTCCTTCCTGTGGCAGTTATTGGAAATAGTCTGAGGATGATCAGTGTTAGCTCTTCTTTAAATGTTTTGTAACACTCCCCCATGAAGTCACTAGGAACAGGGCTTCTGTATGCTGGAATTTTTGTTTTGTTTTGTTTGTGTGAGTTTTTTTAATTACTGATTCAATTTCATCAGTAGTTATTGGCCTATTCAGGTTTCATGATTCTTCTTGATAGATTTTTGGAAGACTGTACTTTTCTAGGAATATGTCCATTCCATCTAGTTTGTTCAGTTTGTTGGAGTAGAATTGTTTGTAGTAATTTTTTTTTTACAATCCTTTTTTATTTCTGTGGGTTGCTTGCCAATTCCCCTTTTTCATTTCTTATTTTTTTTTCCATTTGGATCCTCTCCCTTTGTTTCTTGGTCAGCCTGGCTAGAGGTTCATAAATCCTGTTTGCCCTTTCAAAGAACCAGCTCTTGGTTCCATTGCTCATTTGTATTGTTTTATTGGTTTCTATGTCCTTTATTTCTGTTCTTATCTTATTTCCTTCCTTATACCTATTCTGTGCTTTTTTGTTGCTCACTAGTTTTTTAAATTGTAGAGTTAGATAATTTATTACCAGCTTGTGTTTTTTTTTTTTTTTTGAGTTAGGCCTATAGTGCTATAAACTTCCTTCTCAGGACTGCATTCATTGTGTCCCATAAATTTTTGATTGTTCTATTTTCATTTGTTTCCAGGATGTTTTCTATTTCTTCTTTGATTTCTTTGAGAAACCATTCATTGTTTAATAACCTGCTATTCACCCTCCATGTGTTTGTTTTTTTATTATTTTTATTGTAGTTGATTTTTAATTTTATGCCATTGTGATCTGAGAAGATGCTTGATATGATTTTAGGTTTTTTTTTGAGTTTGTAGAGACTTAGCCTTGGTCCCAATATGTGGTTTATCTTTGAAAATGTTCCATGTGTGATTGGGAAGAATGTATAATCTGTAGATTTGGGGTGAAATTTTCTGAAGATGTTAAATCCATTTGATCTAGTGAGTTGTCTAGGATTGCTGTTTCTTTGCTGATTTTTTTTTTTTGTCTAGAGGGTTAATCCAGTGATGTCAGTGGGTTACTAAAGTCCCCTAATATGATTGGATTCATATTGATATCTAACAGAAGTTTTTTTATGTATTTGGGTGGCCCTGTATTTGGTGCATAAGTTTACCAGTTATATCCTCTTCTTTAATCTATTTCTTTAGTATTAAGTGGCCTTCCTTATCTCTTGTTATGGCCTTCACTTTGAGGTCAATTTTGTGAGATATAAGTATTGCCACCCCAGCTTTTTTTTTCATTGTTATTTTCCTAAAAATTTTTTCCAATCCCTTCACTTTCAATGTTATGTTTTCTTATCCACTCTGCTACACTATGTATTTTAATTGGAATATTTAATCCCTTTACATGTAAGGTTGTTATTGATAGGTATTTGTTTCTTGCCATTTCTACTCTTTATGCCTAGGTTGCTTGACCTATTTCTATTTCTTCTTTTTACTGTCATCACTTTAGCATTTCTTACATTTTTGGCTTGGTGGTAATAAATTCCCTTAGCCTTTTTTCATCTGTGAAGTTCCTGATTTCACCTTCAATTTCATATGATAGCTGGGGTGGTTAGAGTATTCTTGGATTCAGTCCCTTGCTTTGCATCACTTTGTATATTTCATTCCATTACCTTCTGGCCTTATGTGTTTCTGTTTTGAAATAAGTTGATAGTCCAGTGGGAGATCCCTTATAGACAATGTCTGTCTCTCTCTCTGGAAGCCTTTAAGATTCCTACTTTTTTATTGATGTTTTTCAATTTAATTATGATATGTCTTGGTGTCAATCATTTTGGCTTCATTTTGTTCGGAACTGTGTGCTTCTTGAACCTGTGTAATCCCCCCCCAAAAAAAAATCAGGGAAGTTTTCTGTCATTATTTCTTCAAACAGGTTTTCTATTTCTTGCCCAGTTTCCTCTCCTCTGACACTCCTATTATGTGGATATTGTTTAGTTTTATGTTGTCCCAAAGCTTACTTAGACTTTCCTCCTGTTTTTCAACTTTTCCCCCCAGTTGCTCCTATGCTTGGGTGTTTTATCTACCTTGTTCCCTAACTCAGTGATTGACAACTGGTGGTCAGCAGACTAATCGTGGTCCATGAGGGTCAAAAGGATGGTGACTGCTGTTCTAAGTCACTGATTTGGTCTTCAACTTTTCCTACTGTACAGTTGAAATCTTACATTGTGTTCTTTATTGCAGCTCTGTCAGTCTTCATTTCCTCTTGATTCTTACACGTGGTAAATTTCTCATCCAGACTTTTGAGCATCCTTATAACCATTATTCTGAATTCATTCTCTGACTGATTGCTTGCCTCCATTTCATCCATTTCCTTTTCTGGTGAGTCCTCCTTTTCTTTCTTTTTCTTTTCCTTCTTCCTTCCTTCCTTCCTTCCTTCCTTCCTTCCTTCCTTCCTTCCTTCCTTCCTTCCTTTCCTTCTTGAACAAACTGATATGTCACCCAGCTATTTTTAATTTGTCTTATGTAGTAGATGTTTTTTGAGACCTAATGATTCAGCCTCTTATGTCTTCTGGGATGGGTATTCTAGGGAAACTCCCTACTTGAAATATTTGATGTTCTATTGATGTAGTTGGATCTTTAATGTTATTGTCCCATTCATGGATGGAGTCTTTGTTCAGGGTGTCTGGTTATGTGGCTCATTCTCTACCATGTCATGCCAACTGTTGTGAAGGAGCTGATTGAACATCACAAAATACAACACAAGACACGACACAAAATGAACAGAACATGAATATATACAAGACACTCATAGCCTCAATATAAGAGACCTTCAGAGAAAAAAGAATTAGGAGAGACAAAAGAGAGTAAAAATTATATGGAGAAAACTAGAAAAGGAAAGAAAAAAAAAGATTTAAAAAATATGGCAAGTGTACCACAAAACAAACAAACCAAAAAGCACAAACAACAAACACCCAGGAAAAAAGGGTAGGCAGGATCTGTAGAGGCAGAGCTTAAATACAGAATATAAGGTTAAGGAATTGGATGAATATGGGAAGGACCATGGTTTATTATATAGGAGATAAAAAGAGAATGAGTGGATAAAGAGGAAAAATTTTAAATATAAATTAAAATTAAAAAATATTTTTTTAAATTATTTATTTATTTGAAAAGGATAATAGAGGATAGAGCAAATATGCTTGATTTAAGAAATGAAACTAATTTAAAGATTAGGAGAAGAAAAGACCAATAGAGAAGAGGGGGAAAATGGCTAGTGAAGAAAGAGAAAATTGAAGGGATGGAGTAGGCACAGGAAAAAGGACATTAGATATATGAATAAGCCAACAAAGACTACCATAATAATAACACATCAATACAGCAGATCAATTTTTAATAAGGGGTAAAAAGAAGGGAAAGAAAAAAAACCTAATTGGGACAGGAGAAGGAAAAATACAGCATAAAAAAAGAGAGAGAAATAAAAAGGTGGAAAAAAAGAATAAAATATAATAAAATTACAATAAAAATAAAAATAGCATAAAGAAAAATAATACTAAACAACAACAACAACAACAACAAATGTGAAGTGTTGATGGATTCAGCTGAGTTTTTATGCCCTAGGGGGCTGATTTAGGACTCTTCTGTTTTTTCTTCCAATTCTGGGCTTCCTGTTAGGTCGTTCTTAAGGTGCTGACCACTCCCAGGCACTGTCTTTGGCCTTTAGCATCGTGTTGAAGCTCCAAACTACCCACCTCTCCTATGTTTGTGGCTGCCTCCACAGAACTTGGCTGCAAGCTTCAAGGACCAATCTGTCCACTTTGCCTAACTGTCAGCTGTCAATGTTAATCATTCAAGTGTCTGTTTCTGACAGGGCTTTAGGTGGGGTGGTACTGTTTCACCTTCAGGAAATCAGATAGACGTTTCTTCCCTGACCCAGAGCTACTCCTAAATAAGTGGACCAAAACATTACTCCTTCCTTAGTTGCTCAGAGATCCTTGTATGCAGACCAGTTGTGTTGGCTATAATCCTGGAGTTTTTAATCAGTCTAGTATCCAGAATAGTGGGGCAGACCAACCATGTGTCTTCCAACCCAGCCACTGAGGGCTCTTTGGGACTACTAAGAGCCTTTGTTTCCTTTGTATTGCTCAAAATTCAGGCAGGGTGTGGCAGGCTGTATTACCTGCCTTGAGGCTACTGTCTAGGGCTGGCTCTTCAGGAGAGAAATGGCAGCTTAGGTTTGGAAGGTTGTGAATGTCCCAATGCAGGATTCCTGGTCATTATTCCCTGCCCATTTTCCCTTCACAGCTCTCTTCATGCTCCACAAATCTGTGCCTTTACCTGCACTATAGCCTCTGGTGAGTGCTTGCAATGGAAAGGTCCTATGAATTGGGTTTAGTGAATAAAAACTAAGACAAAACAAAGGCAAAACAACCATGAAACTGCAGGTTTCTCTCCCTCTGGCACCACGCTGTTCAGGCTGCTTTTCAGGCCGCCTTTCTGAATGTAGCCATTCATGGCTGTGGTCTTAGATCTAGATTTCTCAGCAGCCCTGTGAGTTTTAATTTCCACAATCAGATGTTACACCTGTCCCCAGGTGATGTCGCTTTGGTGCAGTGCAGCTTTCTTCTTACACTCTTGGCCAGGTGGTCCCGTATCCCTCTCCAGTCCAGACCTTTTTTCCTACCATGCTTCAGGTTTACTCTGCCCTTCCTGGTTGTAAATTGTCTTCTCAGCTGCGTCTAATTTGTTAATTCTGGGTGGATGATGTCTTATTTAGTTGTTTTTCCAGGCTGGCCCGTGACTTAATTAGAGCATCAGCCCCAGGAATGAAAGGTCTTGTTGGCCAGGATGTGGCAAAATGGGACCCTTGTGCACTATTGGTGGGAAGCATATTGGTGCATTCACTGTGGAAAGCAATATGGAATTACCTCAATTAAAAAATGGAACTGTCTTATGATCCAGAGATTCCAGTACTGGGAATTTATCAAAAGAAACCCTAAATACCAATTTCAAAGAATATATGGACCCTTTGTTCATTACAGTATTATTTACAAGATCCAAGATTTAGAAGCAGCCCAGTTGTCCATCAGTGGATGTGCAGTACATTTACACATGGACTTCTACTCAGCTATATGCGGAATATAATGAACAAAATGAATTAACATGGAAAATGGAGACAGACTCATTAATAGAAAACAGATTGACAAATTTCCAGGGAGTGCTGGGTAAGAGGGGTGGAGGTATTGAGCAAATAATCAAAGAAAAGAAAGAAGAAGAAAAAAAAAAAAGAGATCCAAGATGGTGGTGTAGATAAACACCCAAACTGCTGCCTTGCACAACAATTTCAAAACTACAACTAAAAGACAAAATGTCTATCACCCAGAACCATGGGAAAGATAGCTGAGTAGAATTTCTACAACTAGAAGGAAAGATAAAAGAGCATTCAGGGCACAAGAGCTGAAAAGCTAAAGTAACAGAAGTGCATGCAATCTGGGCTGGCGGCAGATCCCTGCTGGCTACAGGTGTTGCTTTCTTCAACCCAAATAAGCTCCCAATTTCTCTGAATCCAGTTTATGGGGAGGTCGGGGGGACCCAAACTCCTATGGGGAAAAGCTGTCTGCCATCCGGTTGGAAAGTGAGGTTGGCTTGCTTGCAGAGCAGCGCACAAGAATAATTGCTTGCTGCACTGGAGTCCCTTATGGAGCTGACTCTGTGACCCCTCCTACTTGGACTGAGGTTCAAGGGCATAAGGTCCTTGCAAAGCAGGTTTATGTCTGTGTGTTTGTTTTTATTTTTGGATGGTATAAGGAGCACAGGAAGGCTTATATTGGAGAGACAGACCAGCCAGAACTGGGCTTTGTGACTGCATTGTGGAGAGGCTAATTTGAGTACCCTGTGTAAAACTCTTGGTACCAGGAGGAAATGTTTAGTCCCACTCCTGGGGACTGGGGATGCTAAGTGCTCACCTGAGATTATTCTGATCAATCCCACTGAACCCAGGGCAGCTGAAATGGCCCATAGAGAAAAGGCAGCAGGCTGTATCCAATGTATTTTGCCATTATAGGGGCAGCTAGAGTTGGAGGATATGGTAGAGACTGAGGAGTTTAGCTTTGAAGCAGAGATGAATTACCCTTCAGTGAATGCCTGATGGTGAAATCTCTAAGTAAGGGTCCCAGTAGCCCTAGCTATGATAGCCTGCCTCCACCCTAAAGATTCTCTTTCAAAGACACTGGATAAAGATCAGGCAATCTGGGGACATGAGAGAAGGAGGAAGAGTATCTGAAAGGTCCTCCGAGAGCCTCAAACCTGCCCTCTATAGCTGATCACCAAAAGCCAAATCTTACAGCTAGTGATCAAGAAATTGAATATAAGAAAACATACGTTAGTTTACACAGACCTCTTAAACATTCAATTAAAACACATTTATAATTAGGGTTTTTATACTTAGTTTTGTCTATGAAGTAGTAATTCTCAATCTGTGTTCCCTTTGCCTACTGTATCAGATGTACAGGACTCATTTCTAACAGTAGCAGTGACTCATTAGAAGATATAGGTTAAAACTTGAGGGAGAATGTACACAGATGCAATAAGCCTCTGAGGTGACAATCACACCAATAAAATAATAAAAATCGGTTTCTATCACTTGATGAAACGGGTGTTATGGAGCCTCATCACTGAGAAGGATACTAGTGACATATGTCTGATTATCCTGGACAATTTCACCTCTAGAGCCTTTATGAAGATTTTTAGGAAACCATCAGATAAAAGCTGACTGTACTCTCTAGACAGTGTTATCTATACATGAATCACTTCTTGTTATTTCAAATCCTTAAAGTTATAAGAAATATGTCAATATTTTTATATATAATTATGAATCGAATCAATATGCCTTCCCTTTCAATTTTGTCTCTTATCCATTAAGGATAGAGATCATGTCCATGAAATATTCATTGCCTGTTACTATATTTCATATATTTCAATACTACATTCTCTAAGGTACCCTTGCATTGGTGTGTTATATGAATTCATAGTTGCATATACACTGAATATCCTCTGAGAATCAGTAGGTATTATTTACCAGGTGCCTTCTGTAAGCTGGTTACACTCCACAGTTGGAAGTTCATTGCAGGAGTTGGGTGTGTCAAGAAATACATAATTCATATGATAAAATCTGAGAAGTTTTTGAAACAATACCCAAGTTTGGTCTTTTAGGTACTAGAATGTTCTTTATCTGATAACGTGTTCAATAGTAACAACCCAGGGACTCTGAAAGCTTTGATGAGAAAGGGGTAACACAGTTAATTTATATATCTTTATCTATAAATTGATATAAGGGATTAAATAACAAATTTAACATATTTTAGGAGAGACTAGAACTTGGAGGTATTGAGTGAAAAAAGAAAACCTCTTTTCAAACCTAGTAGAAAAGGTAAGTCAGATTGACACTGCTGTCATATGAGAAAGAAACACATTTTTGTCAACCATCCTAATCAAGCGTATTGTCTTAACTGAAAAGCACTTTTTAATATTTTCCCTATCATAATATTTCCAGCAAACTAAATTCCAATTTAGTTTATCACCTATCAGCGAGAGAATATTACTATTTCAAAGATGCTGTACAGCCATCACCCACTTCATCACAATGAAAGGGTTGTCTTCCATAGTTGTACATTTGCTCAGGTAAATGTGTACAATAAAAATTCTGTAAATATTTTAAAATAACAAACATATAATTACTAGTTAATTTGCCTGCCTTTAGACTCACACTCTCCTGTCATGCCTGTAAAATACCACCAGATAAATATTCCTAAGCCAGTGCTCACAACAAGCAATAGCCTTATTTAAAAAATTAATAACTCCCTATTAATCACTATATAATTTGTGCATCAATTAACTGGCTCATTTACACATTAAATGCATATTCAATAAGTACTTACTACTGTCGTGTGTGTGTCTGTGTGTATTGGATCAGAGTAAGAAAGATAAAGTGGGATATAAAAATTAAATGATTATATTTCTGCTATCCCAAAACTTATAATCAAGTAAGGAAAATAAATTATATGCACAAATAGCTACAAAACAGAATGTAATCATCCCCTAAGTGAACGGGCACAATAATATGAATTTCTTAGACTAGCATTTAAAGTACTCTATAATTTGATATTACCTTTATCTCTTCCTTTGTTATTGGTAACTTCATCAGGTATTTTTAAGGCAATATGTTCTCCTCAATTCAAGCTATATAAATCTCTAGAACACTGTTTTCCATGCTACTTTCCCATCCAGATAATAATTCTTTATTACTCACTAGATGCTCAAAGATTGTTATTTATTTTCTCCATGACGTTTATAAAAAGTGCAGTAAATATTCATCTTTCATATTTTCGATTCCTGATATCTCTAATAATGTTTGTACTGAATACTAGTACTCAATATATATTTTCTAGTCTTCTAATGGTTTTATTCATGGATATTCTATCTCTTTAGGTATATTAAATTCATTTTGGTAGGGATTATGTCATAACTTCCTTTTCTACCTTAAGGTAGTTAACATTTATTGTATATTTTCTGTCAAACACTTCTGAGTGCCTTATATGTATTACCATATTTATTCCAAATATTAGTATTATTATTATTCTTAATTTGCAGATTAGAAAAGCAAGTCACCTAGATAAAAAGTGATTTGCTTAAGGTCACATAGATAGTATAATGTTGATCTAGGTTTTAAACTCATTGTAAGAGCCCATGTTTCACTCATAACATTATAATGCTTCCTTGGCACACAACTAAACAAAAAGAGGCAGTCTATGTAGTAAGTTAAATAATATTAATTAATGCTGAAGCCTAGATGCTTTAAAATGTTTTCACTAGTCATTCTGTTACTGTTTCTTTGTTTACTTGTTTACTAGTTTAGAGACCTAGACAAAGTAATTTTTATTCTTTTTATCACAAGTACCGTATTTGCAGGCATATAAGACGATTTTTTTGGCCCTGAAAAATATGCCTCCAAGTGGGGGGTAGTCTTATACGGCGAGTATATAACAAACTCAGTATTTTTAGTGGAAATTTTAGGGGGTCGTCTTATATGCCCAGTCGTCTTATATGCCGGCAAATACGTATTTTTCAGGGCCAAAAAATCGTCTTATACGCTGGCAAATACGGTACTCCAAATTGGCCTATGGCTTATAATAGAAAAATGCAAGATTGAGCTCTAATATTTAATCAGTACTGACAAAATATATCAAGTGCTAAAATAATCAGTAAGATGTTGAAAGGGATTTGAAGGAGATAAAATAGAATATACATTTTAGTAGAAAAATTATTTTGAATATATTGAAAAAACCTGGAATATAATAAAATCAAGGAACACCGTGTTCTCTATTCTCAAAAGTATAATGTTATTTATTTTGGTGAAGGTATACAGGATCTTTGATTAATATACTCACAGAAAGACTCCTACAAATAATTCATTTTTCTTGGTGAATATTTGCTAGAATCCATATTCTCTCTTTCTGCCTCATTCTTTCCCTCTATCCCATGTTTACACACACACACACACACACACACACACACACACACACACACACACACAGAGTGTTGGAGAGGCAGAGCTTATTAAAAACCACCCAAGAGTTCCAAAATGGCAGTAGAGTGAGTGGATGCTACACTGACACTCTCCCACAATCAATCTGTAATTTCAGCTAAAATATAGATAAACCCTCCTGAATAGGCAACTGAAGATTGGCTGGTGAGAGATATATGAAAATATGCACAGTCACCAATTGTCAGAGAGTTGCAAATGAAAACAATGATATTTACTACAAAATCCCACCCCACAAGACTGGAAGTCATAACACATGGATCTAATACATAGATACAAACATAAAGAGACGACTTAAATGGGGAGACAAGGAAGCAGCCCCAAATTAAAGAGAAGGGGGTATTTCCAGAAAAAACAAACAAACAAACAAAAACAAAAAACAAAAAAAGACTATAGGAGATTCAGGCAAGCAAGTTATCAGACATAGATGTCTGAGTAATGTACACTAATAAAAGAGAAAAATGCTAATTGATCATACCTTTGCTATGCCCACAGTCAATCATAGTATGCAAATTAACCCAACAAAGATGGTGGTTAATTTGCATATGCTGAGGGAGGTAGGAGTGAAGACTGAAGACAGCTTAGAAGGAAGAGGGAGGAAAAGTAGAAAGTAAGGTGGCTGCCAGAGGGAAAGCATGGGAGGCAGTGGCGTGTGGGGTGGGGCTGGCAGCAATGGCCATGGTGGCTTCAAGCCCATGCAGGGCAGGGTGGGGCTGAGGGCTGCATCAGCAGGGTGCAGCCACAGTGGCTGCTTGGAGGAATCTTCCTGCAAACGGGCTCCTAGTTGTTATATAAATGCTGAAGGAACTGAGTAAGAATTACAAGAAATTGAATGGGGACCTCCAGGAACTTAGTGAAAGCTACATCAGAAGGAAAATATATATAGATATCCTATATAATAAATGGCTTATATGCAAATCGACTGAACAGCAGAATGACTGGTTGCTGTGACACATACTGACCACCAGGGGGCAGATGCTCAATGCAGGAGCTGTCCCTTGGTGGTCAGTGTGCTTCCAAGTGGGTGTGCTGCTCAGCCAGAGGCCAGGCTCATGACTGGCTAGCATAGCGATGGTGGTGGCTCTCCTGCTTCTGCGGAAGCATTAAGGATGTCCAACTGGTGGCTTAGGCTTGCTCCATATGAGCTCCCAGACTGTGAGAGGGTGAAGTCTGGGCTGAAAGTCCTACCCCTCCAAGTGCACAAATTTTGTGCACCAGGCCTCTAGTTATGAATGGGAGCCAGGCAGAAATGAAGAATACTGTATATGACATCAAGGACATGCTACAAGGAATTAAAAGCAGGCTCAATGAGGCAGAGGACTGAAGAAAGGAATTAGAAGAAAAGATAGAAAAAAAATCCCTCCCACTAAATTAGAGCATTAAAAATGAAAGTCTTAAAAAGCATGAGATTAATTTAAGGGAACATTGGGCCAACATAAAATGAAATTTTTTTTTTTGCATTATAAGGTTGACATAGGGAGAAGAAAGTGAGCAATGGATAGACAACCTGCTGGAAGAAATCCTGACAGAAAAATTCCCTAAGCTGGTGAAGGAAAAACAGCTTTACAAGATCAGGAAGCACAAAAGGTACACATCTAGAGGGAGCCAAAGAGATCCACTCCAAAACACAAGGATCTGAATCCAAGAATACTCTATCAAGTAAGGCTATCATTCAAAATAGATAGTGAAATAAAGAGCTTCCCGGGGGGGGGGGGAGAGGGGAATAAAGGAGTTTATTACCACAAAACCACCATTGCAAGAAATGTTAAAGGTACAGCTGGAAAATATGTAAAATAAATAAGTACTTATCAATTATAATCTTAAATGTAAATTGATTAAATGTTCCAATCAAAAGGGTTGCTGATTGGAAAAGAAAACATGACCCACATATATAGTGTCTATAGGAGACTCACCTCAGAACAAAAGACTCACACTGGATGAAAGTGAAGGGATGAAAAACATTTTCTAAGAAAATGGAAAAGAAAAAAAAAAGCATGGGTAGCAATACTTTTATCTAACAAAATAGATTTAAAAACAAAGGCCACAACAATAGACAAAAACTGCCATTATATAATACTAAAGATATAGATCCAACAAAGGCATATACCTTAGTAAACAATTATGCATCTAATATAGAAGTATCTAAATATATTAAAAAGATTTTGGAGGAATTTGAGACATTAACAGCAATACAGTCATAGTAGGGGATTTTATCACCTCATTGACTTCACTAGAGAGACCTTCCAGACAAAATATCAACAAGGAGACAGAGACCTTAAATAGCACACTAAATGAGATGGGTTTAACTTACATTTATAGAACATTTTGCCCCAAAGCTGCAGTATATAGATTCTGTTCAAGTGTACATAGAATATGGTCAAAGATAGACTACATGTTAAGACACAAAATAAGTCTGTTCAAGTTCAAGAGGATTAGAGTCATAGCAAGCATCTTGATGAATCACAATGGCATAAAACTAGAAATAAACTACAGAAAACACTCAAAAATTCAAACACAAGGAGGCTAAATAATATTTTATTAGATAATGAATGGGTTCCTATAAAATCAAGAAGGAAATAAAAAACTTCCTGCAAACAAATGAAAAGAAACATACAATAACCAAATAGCAATTGGACACAGGAAAAGCATTACAGGTGTAACTCAAGGAAAAAAGCTCTAAGAAATTAACCAAAAGAACTAGAAAGAGAACAATAAGAAAAGCCTAGAGTAAGTGGAGGGAAGGAAATAATAAAGATCAGGTGGAAATAAATGACATAGAGACTAAAAAAATAATACAAAAGATCCTACAGTTTATTCTTTGAAAAGATAAATAAGATTCATGAACTGTTAGCCAGACTCATCAAGAAACAAAGAAAAGGACCCAAATAAGTCAAATAAAATCAGAAACAAAAGTGGTGAAGTAAGAAGTGACACTACAGCCAAAACCGGTTTGGCTCAGTGGATAGAGCATCGGTCTGCAGACTGAAAGGTCCTAGGTTCGATTCTGGTCAAGGGCATGTACCTTGGCTACTGGCACATCCCCGGTAGGGGGTGTGCAAGAGGCAGCTGGTCTATGTTTCTCTCTCACCAATGTTTCTAGCTCTCTATCTCTCTCCCTTCCTCTCTGTAAAATATCAATAAAAATTATTTTTAAAAAAGTGACACTACAGAAGCACAAAGAAATGTGAGGAAATACTATGAACAACTATATGCCAAGAAGCTGGACATTGTGGATGAAATAGACAAATAAGAAAAATACAATTTTCTAAACAAAATTAGGAAGAATCAGAAAACCTGAATAGATCAATAGCAACTGATACAATTGAAGCAGGGCTTGATTCCCACTAAGGAAAATGAAGGAGGCAGCCCATCGATGATGTTTCTCTCTCGATGTTTCTATCTCCCTATTCCTCTCCCTTCCTCTTTCCCGAAAAATCTTTAAAAACATATTTTAAAAATTAAATAAAAATAAAATATAGGATACTGAATTGGGAGATAATCAGAAAAAAAAAAGAAAAAAAAAAAAGAAAAAGAAACTCCCAGGGGAAAAAAAAAGTACTGGTCGAGGTGAATTTACAGATGAGTTTCTCCAAACATTCAAAGAAGAATTAACACCTATTTTCCTGAAATTATTCCAAAATATCCAAAAGGACACTTCCAATGTCTTTTTATGAGGCTAGCATTATCCTATTTCCAATACCAGATAAAGACACTACGAAGAAAGAGAATTATGGGTCAATATCCCTGATGAACATACATGTGCTAAAGTTCTCAACAAAATATTAGCAAATTGGATTCAGCAATATATTAAAAAGATAATAAACTATGACCAAGTGGGATTTATTCTAGGAATGTAAGACTGGTACAATATTCACAAGTCAATAAATGTGATTTTCCAATTAACAAATTTTAAGACCAAAACCACATGATCATATCAATAGATGAAGAAAAAGTATTTAAGAAAACCCAATATCCATTTTTTATAAAAACTCTCATCCAACTGGGAATAGAGGGATCATACCTCAACATAATAAAGGCCATTTATGGCAAACCTACAGCCATCGTTTTATTCAATGAGCGAAACTAAAATGATTTCCCCTAAGAACAGGAAAAACACAGGGATGTCCACTTTCACCATTCTTATGCGACATCATACTGGAAGTCTTGGCCACATCGATTAGACAGGAAGAAAAGATAAACGTCATCCAAATTGGAATAGAGGAAGTAGAATTGTCATTATTTGCAGATGACATGATAAGGCACATAGAATACCTAAAGACTCCACCCAAAAAATTACTAGTTTGATAAATGAATTTGGCAATGTAGGCCAGTTTAAAATTCACACTGAGAAAGTGAAAGCATTTTTATACACCACAAATGAACTCTCAGAAATAGAAAACAAAAAAATAATCCCATTTACCATTGCAACAAAAAGATTAATATATTGGGAATAAGAAACTGCAGATAAAGTACTTGAAAAACTAGAGGAAGTTGAAAAAGAGGTAGAAGGAGATATAAATGAGTGGAAGAATATACCGTGTTCATAGATTGGTAGAATTAATATCATTAAAATGGCCATGCCACCCAAAGTAATCTATAGATTCAATACAATCCCTATTAAAATATCAATGACATATTTCACAGTTCTAGAACAAATATTACAGACATTCATATGGAACTCTAAAGACCATGAATAGACTCAGCAATCTTGAGAAACAAGAAAAGAGTGGAAGGGATCATAATACCAGATATCAAGTAATACTACAAAGACACTCTAATCAAAAGAGCATCATATTGGCACAACAGTCATATAGATGAATGGATCAGAATAGAGAACCCAGAAGCTGACCCAGGTAATTATGTTTAATTAATATTAATATTACAATATTTGACAATGTAAGCTAGAGCATAAAATATAATTAAGAAATTATCTTTAATAAATAATGCTGGGCCCTAACTGGTTTGGTTCAGTGGATAGAGTGTTGGCCTGCAGACTGAAAGGTCCCAGATTCAAATCCAGTCAAAGGCATGTACCTTGGTTGTGGGCACATACCCACTAGGGAGTGTGCAGGAGGCAGCTAATCAATGTTTCTAACTCTCTATCCCTCTTCATTCTTCTCTGTAAAAAAAATCAATAAAATATATTTTTAAAAAATAAATAAATGGTGTTGGGGTAATTGGACAATTACATTCAAAAGAATGAAACTAGGCCACTAACTTACACCATACACTAGAATAAATTCAAAATGGATAAAATACTCAAATGTAATTCCTGAAACGATAAAAAATCAAAGAAGAAATAGGAGGCAGCATAATATCAAATATATCACATAGCAGAATTTTCAGTTACATCTCCTAAGGCAAGAGAAACAATGGGGAAAAAATAACAAATGGGACTATATCAAACTAAAAAATTTATGCACAGTAAAAGATACCAGCATCAAATTGAAAAGGGAACACACTATATGGGAGAACATTTTTTGCCAATGATATATTTGATAAGAAATTAATCTCTAAAATATATAAAGTACTCATAGAATTAAAAAAAAAAGTGAAGAAAAGCAACCATGGGCAGCAAAATATCAGACATATACCAAAGCAATATCCTCACTGATACAGCACTTAAGGCAATGGAAACTAAAGAGAAAATAAACAAATGGGACTACATCAAAATAAAAAGCTTCTGCACAGCAAAAGAAACCATTCAGAAAACAACAAGAAAGCCCACTGCATGGGAGAACATATTTGCCAATGTTATCTCTGATAAGAATTTAATCTCCAACATTTACAAGGAACTCATACAACTTAACAAAAGGAAGATAAACAACCCAATCATAAAATGGGCAACTGATCTAAATAGACACTTTTTGAAAGAGGACATAAGGAGGGCCAAGAGACATATGAAAATATGCTCAAAGTCACGAATCATCTGAGAGATGCAAATCAAAATGACAATGTGATACTATCTCACACCTGTCAGAATGGCTATCATCAACAAATTAACAAAGGACAAATGCTGGTGAGGATGCGGAGAAAAAGGAACCCTCTTACACTACTGGTGGGAATTCAGACTTGTTCAGCCACTGTGGAGAACAGTATACAGTTTCCTCAAAAAAGTAAAAATGGAACATCCATTTGACCCAGGGATCCCACTTCTAGGAATATATACCAAGAAACTAGAAACACCAATCAGAAAGGATATATGCATCCCTATGTTCATAGCAGCACAATTTACAATAGTGTAGCTAAGATTTGGAAACAGCCTAAATGCCCCTAAGCAGATGAGTGGATAAGAAAACTGTGGTACATCTACATGATGGAATATTATGCTGCTATAAAAAGGAAGGAATTTCTACCATTTTCCACAGCATGTGTGGAGCTGGAGAACACTATGTTCAGTGAAATAAGTCAGTCAGAGAAATATGAATATCACATGATCACACTCATTTGTGGATTATAATGAACAACATAAACCAGAGACAGAGAAGCAGCAATCAGATGCTTAAACTCAGAAGGAAGGTAGGGGAGGGTGGGGGTAAGGGGGAGAGATCAACCAAAGGACTAGTATGCATGCATATAAGCATAGCCAATAGATAGATACACCAGGGGGTGAGGGCATGAATGGGATTAGTGGGGGGGCAATGGAGGGATAAGGGCACATATGAAATATCTTAATCAAAAATAAAATTTAAAAAAATTGCCAGTGTACGTAAGTAAATACTTCTTTAAAGAGGACTTAAGAAAAAAAAGGCCAAGAGACTTATGAAAAAAACTAAAGACCTGGTGCATGAAAATTCATGCACTGGAAGGGGGAGGTCCTCAGCCCATACTGTACCCTTTCACAGCCTTCAGGGGATGTCTGACTGATGGCTTAGGCCTCCTCCCCACAGGAGCAGACCCAAGGCATCAGTTAGACATTCTTAGCACTGCTGTGGAGCTAAGGAAGAGACTCCCAATACTGGCCACCGCCACTGTGCTCACCAGCTGGGAGCCTTGCTTCTCGCTGAAGAGTGTTCCCTCTGCAGGAGTGCACTGACCACCAGGGGGAAGCTCCTGTATTGAGTGTCAGTGCACATCATAGTAACTGGTTATTCCGTCATTCAGTTGATTTGCATATTAGGGGCACATAAATATATTAGTCAATCTTAGTGGACATAATGGGAGAAATATAGAGTAATACAATCATAGTAGGGGATTTTAACACTCTCTATTGTCATCGATGAATAGATCTTCCAAGCAGAAAATCAACAAGAAATAAGTGGCTTTTAAAAAGAGACTAGACCAGAAGAAATTGATATTTTCAGTATATTTTGCCCCAATTATTTAGGAAATATATGCTGTTCACATGTACATGAAATATTTTCCAGGATAGACGCTATGTATGAACACAAAACAAGTGTTGATGTATTTTATAAAGTCAGAATCATATAGAGCATCTTCTCCAACCACAGTGATATGGAACTAATAATGTATTACAAAAAAAAAATAAAACCAGTTTGGCTCAGTAGATAGAGTGTTGACCTGTGGACTGAAAGGTCCCAGGTTCGATTCCAGTCAAGGGCATGTACCTTGGTTGCAGGCATATCCCCAGTGGGAGGTGTGCAAGAGGCAGCTGATCGATGCTTCTCTCTCGTTGATGTTTCTAACTCTCTGTCCCTCTCTCTTCCTCTCTGTGAAAAATCAATAAAATATATTTAAAAAATAAAATGGAAAATAAACACACGAAGCCTAAATAAGATGTTACTTAATAATATATGGTGTTTAACAATGTGATCAAAGATATCAAAAGATATCTAGAGACAAATAAAAATTAAAAAAGAAAAGACATCCAAAATCTTGTTCAGTGTAAGCACACCTAATAATAAAATTCAGAGTACTACATGCCTATCTCAAGAAATAAGAAAAGCTCTCAAATACACAAGAAAATCTTCCTTCTGATCTACACTATTAAAAGAGAAACATGCAAATTGACCATCACTCCACTATGCCCACCGGTGAATCAGAGCGGCTATGCAAATTAACCCAACTAAGATGGCAGCTGCCATGGAGTTGGAGTGAGCAGGAGGCTTGGGTTGCTCCTTAAGATGGAGGAAGCCAGGCTTCCTGACCAGCCCTGGCCTCCAATCAAGGCTACAAAGTTTCAATTATAAAAGATAAATAAATCCCAGCAAATACAGTGGTGTCCATGGAGCTGGAGTGAGCCAGAGGCTTGGGTTGCCCCTGGTGATGGAGGAAGCCAAGATTTCCAATTGCTCTGGCCTGCCCTGGCCTCTGCTCAAGGCTATAATGTTTCAATTATAGAAGATAAATAAATTCCAGATATCTGCTTCCAGCCAGCTCTGGCCTATGCTTGGGTCGCTGGGGACATGGCCAGCTTGCAAACCACCACAGGCCCCTTGCCCAGGTCACCCCATGCCCCAAGGAACCCCCACCCTGATCTGGGACACCCTTCAGGGCAAATCAGGCAGCCCCCACCCATGTACAAGGCCTCTATTTTATATAATAAAATAGTAATATGCAAATTGACTGTACTCCAACACACAAGATGGCTGACCCCATGTGGTCAAATATGGCAGCCCCCCATGTGAACACAAGATCGCTGCCACAAGATGGCCAGTAGGGGAGGTCAGTTGAGAGGGACCAGGCCTGCAATGGAGGGCAGTTTTTGGCAATCAGTCCAGCAGGGGAGGGCAATTGGGAGCAACCAGGCCTGTAAGGGAGGGCAGTTGGGGGTGATCAAACCTGCAGGGGAGGGCAGTTAGGAGTGACCAGGCCAACAGAGGAGGGAAGTTGGGGTGACCGGGCCTGCAGGGAAGGGCAGTTGGGGGGGTGGGGGGTGGGCAGGCCTACAGGGGAGAGTAGTTGGAGGGGACCAGGCCTGAAGGGAGGGAAGTTGGGGGGGACCAGGCCTACCGGAGAGGAAAGTTGGGGTGACCAGGCCTGCAGGGAGGGAAGTTGGAGGTGACCTGATTTGCAGGAAAGAAAAGTTTGGGGGGACCCACACCTGAAGGGGAGAACAGTTTCAGGGGACCAGATCTGAAAGGGAGGGCAGGTAGGTGTGACCAGGTTGGCAGATGAGGGAAATTGGGTGCAACCAGCCCTGTATGGAAGGGCAGTTTGAAGAAACCCAGCCCTGCAGAGGAGGGCATGTTGGGGGGACCCAGGCCTGTAGGAGAGGGAAATTGGGGGGGGGGAGGAAGACCGGCAGGGGAGAGCAGTTGGGGAGGACCAGGCCAGCAGGGAAGGGCAGTTAGGGTCAATTGGGTTGGCAGGGAGCAGTTAGGCATCAATCAGGCTAGCAGGGGAATGGCTAGGTGGTGATCAGCCTAGCAGGCAGAAGTGGTTAGAGGCAATCAGGAAAGCAGGCAGGTGAGCAGTTGGGAGCCAGCAGTCTTGGATTGTGAGAGGGATGTCTGCCCATTTAGGCCCGATGACCGGGCCTAAATGGGCAGTCAGACATACTTCGAGAGGTCCCATATTGGAGAGTGTGCAGGCTGGGCAGGGGGACATATCAGCCGCAGGCACAAATCTCATGCATCAGGCCTCTAGTGAAACTATAAAGGAAGAACAAAAAACAAACACACACACACACACACACACACACACACACACACACAAAGTGAGTAGTAGGGAGTAAATAATAAAAGTTAGAAGATAAATAAATTACTAAATAACTAACCAAATTAATAAAATTGTCTAAAAATAAATATGAAAAATCAATAAATCAAGAGATGTTTCTTTAAAAAGATAAATAAGATTGATAAACCTTTAAACAAACTCATCAAGAAAAAAATGAGAAAGGACCCAAATAAACAAAGTTAGAAATTAAAGAGGAGGGGTGACAAGTGAGTACACAGAAATAAAAGGATTATTAGAAAATAATATGAACTATTATATGTTAAAAAATTGGACAATCTGGAAAAAATTGGTAAATTCCTAGAAATGTACAATTTTCCTAAACTTTACAAAAAAGAAATAGAAAATCTGAATGCAAAAACAAAAAATCAAAGCAGTAATAAAAACCTTTCAACAAACAATATTTCTGGACTGTATATTTACATAGGTAAATTTTGCCAAATAAAAAATAACACCTATTCCTTTCAATTTATTCAAAAAAATTCAAGTAAATGTGAGATACTTAAGCTCATTTTACTAGGCCAACAGTATCTTAAATCTAATGCCAGATTAAGACACTACAAAAAAATTATAGGCCAACTATTGTTATGAACACAAATTCAAACATCTTTAAAAAATGTACTATTTGTGACAGTTAAAGACCTGAAGGAGCAGCAGGGGCTGGCAGACCAGGCTTTCTTAGACAAGGAGAGACTACCACCACTGTGGGCACTCCCAGGACTGTGGGTATCCGGCAGGGAGCCCACACCATCTTGAAGGGGAGAAGGGCCTCTTTTAGAAACTCATCATCACCACCAATCAGGCCTTTGACACTACCCGTGACCCAGCAGTGACTCCAGCCAAAACCCTGCCGTCCTATTCACAGACCCTAGGACACTGGTATCTTCACCTCCAAAGGTGCACTTCTCGGCAGCAGTAAATGCAACCTCCCCCTCCCCAGTGGCAGAACTCCGGACAAAACATTCATGTGTTTCCAGTGTGCACAGACATCCAGGGCACACCACTTTGTAGGCAGCACCTGGTAGCCACGAGGAGCCCCTGCAGGTGTGATTTTGTATGGACAAGGGTGTACAGCCCTGCAGTAGAAATTATAAACTCCCTCTTCTTGAATAACTACCCACAGATATCCCATCTGTGCAACTTCAGTGCCAGGGCCCCTCAGAGTACATGAGAGCTCTGCTTGCAAAGGCACCACTACAGAAATGCATTTCCAACAGGCAGGTCCCCTGAGCCCATCTATCCACAGCTTTCTTGGGGGAGCAGCTGTGAGACTCTGGGTGTGATTCTGCACAGACAAGGGCGCTCTGCCCATCAGTAGAAATTCTGAATTCCCTCTTCCTGAATAACTGCCCATATTCACTGCAGCTACTCATCCTCAGTGCCAGGACCCCTCAGAGTACATCAGCAGATTTCCTACAGGCAGGCACCCTGAACCCATCTACCACAAGGCACTCATGGGAGCCACTGTGAGCTCTCCCTCGGTGTGATCTTGGACAAACAGGGGTGCACTCCCCCACAGCAGTATAAATTCTGAGTTCACTCATCCTGGATACCTGCCCATAGGCACCTCAATTATGTGACTACATTGATAGGGCCCTTCAGAGAGCTTCAGTGTGCCTCGCAGGAAAACGTACCACCTCAGGTGCCCCTGTGAGCCACCATGGGGAGTGAGCACTTATCCACCAGAGGTACAGCAGCAGCAAAAGCTGAGTCTGCCACCCCACAACTACAGAACTCTGGACACCACAGTCACACCTTTCCAGAGTGCAGGACCCATCACCCCAACAGTTGGTTCCTGGGTGCTACTGTGAGTTCCCGCTGGGCATGCATAATTAAAATTAAGGGAGCATGACAGCAAAAAATTGGGACAATCTCCTCCATGGCTTATGACTTCTAGACACCACAATAGTGCCTCTCAAGCTCTCAGGCCTACACCAAGAAACCAAAATAGCTTAAGTAGGGAGCTCACTAGATTACCAAGCCCAGGAGAACTGAGAGATTACACCAGTAGCAACATCTCGAAAAGAACCTGGGTAGTAAAGCAATTGGATCTACAATTAAAACAATGCAAGAATACATGGAAGATAAAAAAGAAATACCCAAAGGAAAGAAAAAGAGGAATCACAAGAAGAAAGTTAAATAAAATTGAGTCGAGCAGCTTATCAGAGAAAGAATTCAGAGTAATGGTTATAAAGATGTTTAAATGTCTGGGTGACAAACACACACAACGCAATGATAATTATGAGGAGCTGAATGAGAATGTTGCTAACTTGAAAAATAACCAAGAGAAGATGAAGAACAACATAGCTATAATAAAAAACACAATGGAAGGCTTAAACAGGAGACTAGAAGAGGTGAAGGATGGAATCAGTGAATTAGAAGACAAAGTAGGGGGAAAAAAACCACACAAACACAGCAGGAAATGAAAAAAAAAAGACTTAGAAAGCAAGAGGAGAGTCTAAGGGAGCTTAGGGACAACACAAAACAAAACAATATTTGCATAATAGGGGTACCAGAAGGAGAGGAAGAGAAGCAAGGAATAGAAAACCTGATTGAAGAAATAATGACAGAAAACTTCACTGATATTGGCAATAAAAAAACCATGCAAGTCCAAGAAGCCATAGTCCCAAACAAGATGAACCCTAAAAGACCAACATCAAGACACATCATAAATAAATTAGAAAACACCAATGACAAAGTAAGAATCTTAAATGCTGCCAGAGAGAGACATAAAGTTACCTACAAGGCTTCTGCTATTAGAATATAAATTGATTTCTCAACAGAAACATTGCAGACCTGAAGGGAACAGAAGAAAATTTATAAACAAGTGATGCAAAGCAAGAGACTGAACCCAATAATATTATGCCCAGCAAGGCTATCATTCAAAATTGAAGATGAAATCAGGAGCTTCATAGACAAAAAAGTGCCAAGAGCATTTATCACTACCAAACCAGCAGTGCTAGAAATGCTAAAGGGACTGCTGTAAAAAGAAAGAGAAAAGCAAGAAGAAACACAAACATTAAGGAAAAATATGACGACAAACATGTACTTTTCAATAATAATATTAAACTTAAATGGATTAAATACATGAATCAGAAGACACAGAGTAGCTGACCCATATATTTTCTGTCTGTAAGAGACCCAATTCAGAACAAAGGATTGACACAGACTGAGAGTGAAGGGATGGAAAAATATTTTTCAGGCAAATGGAAATGAGAAAAAAACTGGTTTCTGATACTTATATCTGACAAAATAGACCTCAAAGTAAAGGCCATAACAAGAGATAAGGAAGACCAATACATAATACTAAAGGGAACAATTCAACAAGAAGATATAACTCTGGTAAACATATATGCACCAAATACAGGAGCACCCAAATACATAAAACAACTTCTGGAAGATATAAAAGGAGAGATTGATAACAATACAGTCACAGTAGGGCACTTTAATGCCCAACAGATGTCACTGGGCAAATCAACTAAACAAAAAATCAGCAAGAAAATAGCAATCCTAAATGACACACTAGATCAGATGGACTTAATTGACATCTTTAGAACACTTTACTCCAAAGCTACAGAATATACATTCTTCTCCAGTGCTCATGGAACATTTTCAAGGATTGACCACATATTAGGACACAGGCAAAGTCTCTTCAAATTCAAGAAGATAGAAATCATCAAGCATCTTCTTAGATTACAATGGCATAAAACTTGAAATCAACTACAACAAAAACAATCCAAAAAAATCAAACATTTGGAGACTAAATAGAATGATGCTATTAAACAATGACTGGGTTATCAGAGAGATCAAAGAAGAAATAAAAAAAAACTTCATAGAAACAAATAACAATGAAAACACAAAAATCCAAAATCTATGGGATACAGCGAAAGTAGTCTTGAGAGGGAAATTCATAGCTCTGCAAGCCTACTCCAAAAAACAAGAAACAATGGTAATAAATTATATCACCCCACAACTCAAAGAGTTAGAATGAGAGCAACAACAACAAAAAAACAATATAAGCAGAAAGAAGGAAATAATGAAGATCAGAGGGAAGATAAATAACATAGAGACCAAACAAACAAAAGATCAATAAAACCAAGAGTTGATTCCTTGAAAGGATAAACAAGATTGATGAACCTCTAGCCAGGCTCACCAAGAAGCAGAGAGAGGGCCCAAATAAACAAAATCAGAAATGAAAAAAGGAGAAATAACAACAGTCCCCACAGAAATACAAATGATTGTTAAAAAAATATTATGAACAACTCTATTCCAACAAACCAGACAATGTGGAGGAAATGGACATATTCCTAGAAAAAAATACAACTTTCCAAAACTCAATCAGGAAGAATATAAACATCTCAATAGGCCAATAACTACCGTATTTGCCGGCGTATAAGACGATTTTTTGGCCCTGAAAAATACGTATTTGCCGGCGTATAAGAGACTGGGCGTATAAGACGACCCCCTAACATTTCCACTAAAAAAATACAGAGTTTGTTATATACTCGCCGTATAAGACTACCCCCCACTTGGAGGCATATTTTTCAGGGCCAAAAAGTCATCTTATATGTCGGCAAATAGGGTATGAAAGAAATTAAAGCAGTCATTAAAAAGCTTCCAGCAAACAAAAGCCCAGGGCCAGAGAGCTTCACGGGGGAATTTTACCAAACATTCAAGGGAGAACTTAAATGTATCCTCCTCAGACTATTTCAAAGAAATTCAAATGGAAGGAACACTTTTAAGCACATTCTATGAAGCCAGCATCAGCCTAATAATAAAATCAGGTAAAGAAAACAGTGAAATAGAATTACAGACCAATATCCCTCATGAACACAGATGCCAAAATCCTCAACAAAATTCTAGCAAATCGGATTCAGCAGCACCTCAAAAAGATCATATATCACAACCAAGGATGGTACAATATTCGCAAATCACTAAACATGATATATCACATAAACAAATTGAGAGATAAAAATCACAATCATATCTATTGATGAAGAAAAAGCATTTGACAAAATCCAACAGCCTTTCTTTATATATATATAAATTCTCAGCAAAATGGGAATAGAAGGATCATAGCTCAAGTTAATAAAAGCCACATATGAAAAACCCACAGGCAACATCATACTCAATGGGCAAAACCTAAAATAATTTTCCCTAAGAACAGGGATGCCCACTCTCACCACACCTGTTCAACATAGTACTGGGAACACTAGCCATTGCAAGCAGACAAGAAGAAGAAATAAAGGCATCCAAATTAAAAAAGAAGTAAAACTGCCCTTATTTGCAGATGACATGATATTGTACATAGAAAACCCGAAAGACTCCATCAAAGCATTATTAGACTTAATTCGGCACTGTAGTAGGATACAAAATTAACGCCAAGAAATCTATTGCATTTCTATACACCTCTAGGGAACATATAGAAAGAGAGAATAAAAAAGCAAATACATTTACCATAGCACCAAAAAATGAAGATACCTAAGAATAAAATTAACTAAAGAGGTAAAAGACTTATATGCAGAAAACTATAGGACATTAAAAAAGAGAGAGAGATAGAGGAATACATGAACATATGGAAGGACATACCATGTTCGTGGATTGGTGGAATCAACATCATTAAAATCTCCATACTACCTATAAGCAATCTATAGATTCAATGAAACCCCCATTATAATACCAATGGCATATTTCACAGACCTAGAACAAACTTTCCAAAAATTTATCTGGAATGAGAAAAAAATACCCCGAATATTTGCAGCAATCCTGAGAAAGAAGAACAAAGTAAGTGAGATTTCAATAACAGATATCAAGCTGTATTACAAAGTCACTGTTCTTAAAACAGCCTGGTACTGGCACAAGAACAGACATATAGATCAATGGAATAGAATACACAACCCAGAAATTGACCCAAACCACTGTGCTCAATTAATATATGACAAAGGAAGCATGAACATACGATGGAGTTAAGACAACAAATGGTGTTGGGAAAATTAGACAGATACATGCCAAAAAAATGAAGCTAGATCACAAATTTACACCATACACAAAAATAAACTCAAAATAGATAAAGGACTTTAACATAAGATGGGAAACAATGAAAATACTAGAGGAATCCACAGAGAGCAAAATCTCTGACACATGATGAAAGAACTCCTTCACTGATACTATTCCTAGGGCAATGGAAACTAAAGTGAAAATAAACAAATGGGATTATATCAAAATAAAAATTCTTATTGGCAGAGCATCTCATGGTAAAACTGCACAACATGTTATGAACCTAAAGCAGTCATAGTGTAGTGCAAATAATTAAAATGTAAAAGCTATCAAGACTACACTATAAAATTTCCAAAAGTCTCCTATTATTTAAAGTAAAAAAGGGGGGTGACAGTGGAAGAATATCATGTAAGGAAAAATATCCTGAGAATAATTTACATCTAAAAAATTTTTTGTACTTTACAAAATTAACCTTTATTCGAAACGCTAACAGCAAGATACTCATAAAAATACACACATGGCATCAAAATAGGCCAGAGGAAAGTTATTTGGGGGAAAAAATGAAAAAGAATCCCAAGTCAAATTTAAAGAGAATATCCTTTTATTAACTTTTGCTTGAGAATACATTTTTATATTTTCAGAAAACAACTCTGAGACCATCTGGAATCCGGTAACAGAGAGGAATAGACAGAAGTGCTCCAGCCATGAAGACAGAAGAGACACAATTCAGAGATGGAAGATGCTAACAATGTCTCACCATACCAGCAGACAGCAGCTGCATGGTGCTGAAGGATGCCCAGGACCAAACCAGAGATGGTTGGACCTACATTACCACCATTTGTCCACCAACCTATCATGGCTGACATGTACACATAAGGAACTATTTGACATTGAAATTGGGACTCAAAAGAACTGTTGGCCCAGAAAGGAACTCACTATAGACTGACTCATTTGCCTATCAGCATAACCATTAAGGCTTGCTGCAATTTAGGCTCTTACAAGGGTACTGCTTGGATCACATGATCTCACACATCTAGAGGAAATAATGAACAGCATGGACTGGTGAACAAAAATAGACACAGAGAAAGAGAAGCAGCGATCAGACTCTCGAGCCTCAGAGAGATGGTGGGGGAGGGTGGGGTGAGGGGAAGAGATCAACCAGAGGACTTGTGTGCATGCACATCGGCCTAGCCAGTGGCCATGGACAGCGGGGGGTGGGAAGGTGGGGGCATGTGTGTGTGTGTGTGGGGGGGGTTGGAATGGGAATGGGGGGATAAGGACAATTATGTGATACCATAATCAATAAATTTTTTTAAATAAAAATAAATAAATAAGCTTTTGCACAGCAAAGAAAACCATTAATAAAACAACAAGAAAGCCATGAGAACATATTTGCAAATGATATCAATGATAAGGGTTTTATCTCCAATATATACAAGGAACTCATACAGCTTAAAAAGAAGATTAAAAAAACCCAATAAAAAATGGACACCTGATCTAAATAAACACTTTTTGAAAGAAGACAGAAGGCAGGCCAAGGGACTTATGAATACCTGCTCAAAGTCACTAATCATCAGAGAGATACAAATCCAAACAACAATGTGGTACCATCGCACACCTGTTAGAATGGCTATCATCAACCAATCAACGACAAAGTGTTGGCGAGGATGCTAAGTAAAAGGAACTCTTTTGCACTGCTTGTGGGAATGCAGACTGGTGCAGCCATTGTGGAGAACAGTATGGAGTTTCCTCAAAAAAATTAAAAATGGAACTCCCATTTGACCAAGTGATCCCACTTTTAGGAATATATCCCAATAAACTAAAAACATGTATCAGAAAGGATATATTCAGCCCTATTTTCATAGCAGCACATTTCACCATAGCCAAAGTTTGGAAACAACCTAAGTGCCCATCAGCTGATCAGTGGATTAAAAACTGTGGTACATCTACACAATGGAATACTATGTTGCGGTAAAAATGGAGTTCTTACCATTTGCAACAACATGGATGGAAATGGAGAGCATTATGCTAAGTGAAATAAGCCAGACAGGAAAAGATAAATATCATATGATCTTACTCATTTTTGGAATATAATGAACGGCATAGACTAAGAAGAATAGTTCCAGAGACTGAAAAATGTTGATCAGAACATCATACCTCAGGGAAGGTAGGGGAGAATATAGGTAAGTTGGAGAGATCAACCAAGGAACTTGCGTGCATGCATATGAGCCTAATCAATGGACTCAGACAACAACGGGGTGGGGCATAAGTGGGGGTGGGGGGTTATGGGGAAATAAGAACACATATGTAAAACATAAAAATTAAAATAATTGTAAAAATAAAATATGAAATCTAATCTATACTAGTGGTCACCATAACCTTATGAGAAATTGTTTCATGTGAAAAAGATTTTTAAATTAAGTTCTCTATAGCCTGAAAATTATTTTGGAAGAAAACAAAGAGAAGTTTCCTTCAAAATTTGTAAGGATTATATTTGAAAGTCAATATATTTGGCCTCTTGAACTAAAGTAATTAATTTGTGTTTTTGCCTCCCTGACAAAATTTATATAAAGTTACAAAAAGAAACTCACAGCCAGTTTGAAATTGAATTGCCATGGCCTAGAGCAAAGAATATACGTACATGATATTATTCTACAAAGTTAAAAGCTTTTGCAGAGGAAAAAACACACACATATACACACACAAAACAAACAAACAAACAAAATTAACAAAACAAGAAACTCCACTGCATGAGAGAACATATACCAATGTTATCTCTGATAAGTGTTTAATCTCCAACATTTATAGGGAACTCATACAACTTAACAAAAGGAAGATAAGCAACCCAATCATAAAATAGGCAATGGACCTAAATAGACACTTTTCAAAAGAAGACATAGGAAGGCCAAGAGACATATGAAAACATGCTCAAAGTCACTAATAATCTGAGAGATGCACATCAAAACAGCAATGTGGTACCATTTTATACCTGTAAGAATGGCTATTGTCAACAAATCAACAAATAACAAGTGCTGGTGAGGATGTGGAGAAAAAGAAAACCTTGTGCACTGATGGTTGGAATGCTGTCTGGTGCAGGCACTGTGGAGAACTGTATGGGGTTTCCTCAAAAAAACTAAAAATGGAACTCCCATTTGACCCAGTGATCCCGCTTCTAGGAATATATCCCAAGAAACTAGAAATACCAAT
The DNA here is from genome assembly GCA_963924515.1 of Vespertilio murinus. Taxonomy (NCBI): domain Eukaryota; kingdom Metazoa; phylum Chordata; class Mammalia; order Chiroptera; family Vespertilionidae; genus Vespertilio; species Vespertilio murinus. The sequence goes on from OZ004710.1 coordinate 25,474,468, forward strand.
CAGAAAGGTTATATGGCTGAAACCCGTTTGGCTCAGTGGATAGAGCATCGGCCTGCAGTCTGAAAGGTCCCAGGTTCGATTCTGGTCAAGGACACGTACCTTGGTTGCGGGCACAACCCCAGCAGGGATGTGCAAGAGGCAGCTGATCAATGATTCTCTCTCATCGATGTTTCCAACTCTCTATCCCTCTCTCTTCCTCTCTGTAAAAAGTCAATAAAATATTTTTTTAAAAAAAGAAAGGTTATATGTACCCCTATGTTCATAGTGGCATAATTCACCAGAGTTAAGATTTGGAAAAAGCCAAATTGCCCAATAGTAGATGAGTGGATTAAAAAACTGTACTGTAGTATATCTATATCTATACAATGGAATACTACAATGAGGTAAAAATGAAGGAATTCTTACAATTTGCAATATAATGGATGGAACAGGAGAGCATCATGTTAAGTGAAATTAGCCAGGCAATGAAAAACAAAAAACAAAAAGCACATGATCTCACTCATTTATGGAAAATAAAGAACATTATAACTTGATGATTAAAAATATAGATAAAAAGCAGTAAAGCATTGTTCAGACTTTCAAATTACAGTGGGAAGGCTGGGAAGTGTTGGGGAGGGGGAGGAAGAAATCAACCAAAGGACTTGTATGCATGCATATAAGCACAACCAATGGACACAAGACACTGGGGTGGTGGGATGAGGGCATGTGACAGGGTTAGGGGAGACTGGGGGATGGTCAATGGGTGAAAAAAGGATATATATATATATATATATATATATATATATATATATATATATATATTTAATACTTTAAACAATAAAATAAGTTAAAAAAAAGAATAAATCATGAAATCCTAAAAATCTGAAGAAACTTCTAACTCCCATGATTCCCCAAAAATAACACATCCTCCAAAAATAAGATCTACTTCATGGAAACATAAAACATCCCATGAAAATAAGACCTAGCACATCTTTGGGAGCAAAAATTAATATAAGACACTGTCTTATTTTTGGGGAAACAGGGTAGTAGGGATATTGAGTCAATTATTTAAAAATATGATAAATAAAATCCATGGACTTGAGCAATTCATTTGTGTAAGTCTACATTAACTATGGCTAACACCATTTATTCCCCAAACATTTAAAGACCTAATGCTTGTAGTGTGGGTTTAAGATAGTGTAGTAGGTAGATATTTATCCCACATCCTTCTACAAACACATCAAAATCACATCTAAATATAGAGTAGCCATCACTGAGAACCACCTGAATACTAGCTGAGCAGAATTTAAGTATGTAAATTAGAAGCTACATCGAGATGGGTAAGATCAGAAAGAATATCAGAGTCATAATTAGGTCATGTTGCATACCTACAGCGTGGTAATTCACAAGGAGGAGGATATCACTGCCATAGTGGTACTCCTCAGGGAGTGAGAGCCTCACACTTAGGTCCCCAGTCTGGGAGACAATTGCCAGGAATGAGTCCCCAAACAGCTGCCTCTGAAAACCAGCAGGTATTACATTTGAGAGAGCCAAACATCTAAGAGAGACAAAGATGCTACACTTAAAGTGTTGGCACACAAAATCACTAGCTCTAAGGTTCATTATAGAGACAGCAATTCAAGGAATGCATGGGTCATACTCGGAGGGTTTTAATTGATTAACATGAGAGCTGGTACTGTAGGGGAAAGTATCTATGAGAAGTCTCTCTGGAAACAGAAACATTCATAGATACAATTCTTTGTTTATGGCTTGCTTGCCCTCCAACTAGCCATCCTGGTGCAGGCACACACTAAATATGTAACTCTACACTAATTGTGCCTAACACCATTTGTTATTCCCCAGCTTTCACCAAATATTTAACTACCCCAAACCATTTGTAGCCTATTCTAAGTTTCTTCAGACCCATTTCACACAGCAGATGGTCAGCTCACATCACAGTTTTTCTCACATGTCCCAAATATGGCACAAGTGGTGACTATTCTTGACTCAAATCACAGCCTTTCCAAAATGGCCCCAAAGTTGACACAAGCATCTGCTAGCCTCAACTATCTGTAGTTCCTACAAAGTGGCCCCAATACCTGGCATAAGGAGTGGTTAGCCTTGGCTCACATTGTAACATATACTAAGAAGCCTCAAACCAGGCACAAATGATAGCCAGCCTCAGTTGAATTGTAGATACTACGAAGCAACCCTGAGCCTTGAAAAAGTAGTGGCCAGATTGGCTCACATCATACATTCTTCCAAGTGTATGCAAGCATGGTACAAATGTTGGATAGTTTCAGCTTGTCCCATATCTCTTTTCAAGAGACTAAGTCCTGCAGAAGTGGCAAGTAGCCTCAGAATGCACAAGAAAACAACACAAGGAATCCCACAACTGACACACCTGTCAGGCATCCTCAGATAGTATTGGAGCCACTCTAAGTGGCTCATGTTCTGTGCGGCTAGCCCATGCACATCAGATTTTTCACAGTAGTCATGGCCTGAGGATTGTCACCACTCACTGGCATGCCAGAAGGAACTGTGGCACAACTAAAATAGGAAGGCACATAACAACCCACACAGAGAATACCCCTGGAAAACCTGGCTGTGGTAAATAGAAGGACTGTAGCATTGTCACTACACTTTCTAGGAAAGGCCATTCACCTAAGACTGGGAGACATAAAGGCTATAACTAACAAATAAAAACAAACGCACAGAGTTCCAAAATAAGAAGATAGAGGAATATGTTCCAAAAGAAAGAACACCAAAAAAACCCAACAACAACAAACAAACAAAAAAAAAACAATGGGGGTGGAGGGGGGATGAAATGAAAACAAGCAAATTAACCATACAAAGATTTTATAATAATGGTTATAAAGATCCTGAAACTTGGGATAAGTATAGATGAACTCAGGGATAACTTCAACAGAAAGAAAGAATATATAAGCGAATCAATCAGGTCTGAGGAATAAAATAACAAATGAAAAAACACACTAGAGCAGCCATCTCCAACTGGTGGTCTGTGAGATCCAAAAGGTTGGCGACCACTGGTTTAAGAAAAATTTTGGAGCAGTGGTCAACAACTGGTGGTCCATGGACCACCGGTGGTCTGTGATGTCTGAAAGGTTGGTGACTGCTGCACTAGAGGGAATCAATAGCAGATTATATGATGCAGACGTGTGAATCAGTAATCTGGAAGACACAGTGGTGGAAAATATCTAATCAGAATACCAAAAGAAAAATAAAGAGGATAATTTAAAGGACGACATTAAACACACCAATATTCACATCTTAGTGGTCCTAGAATGTGAACAGGGAAGAAACAAAAACAAAACAGAAAACCAATTTGAAGAAATAATGGCTAATATCTATGGAACCTGATGAAAAAAAAAAGAATTTAATGTCCAGAAAGCAAAGAGTCATAAACAAGTTGACCCAAAAGAAGTCCTCACTGAGACACATAGTTACAATGCCAAAATAAGTAAATAAATAGAATCTTCAAAGCACCAAGAGAAAAAAAGTTAATTATGTACAAAGGAATTCCCATATAATGGTCAGGTGATTTATTAGATGAACTCTGCAGGCCAGAAGAAAATGGCATTATATATTTAAAATTATCAAAGGAAAATCTACAACCAAAAACACTGTATCCAGCAAGATTATCTTTCAGAATTGAAAAAGTGATAAAGAATTTCTCAGGCAAGACAATGCTAAAGGAGTTCATCACTACTAAAATGGAACTGCAACAATTGTTAAAGGGACTTCTTCAAGCAGAAAATAAAAGACCAAAACTAAATTTAAGAAAATATGAGAGGAATTGCAGCATGAGAGGTCTCCTTTGTCTTTCCCCTTTCAGTTTCAATAATTTGAACAGCTATAACTCAACAAAGGATTCCCTACTCAATGTATAGCCATGGCTAAGAAATCAAATGTGGGCAAGTTGGAATAAATGGAAGAGGTAATAAAAAGGAAGGCTCAGTAGCCATGGACACAGGCTGGCAGCTAAGAACTCACAGCATGGACCAACCTGGAAAAGGGAGAAATTCCGTTGTGGATGGCATTGTCTTCAGCTCTGAGGAGCAGAGAGATTTGGTGGGCACTCATACAAGAGTTAGCTGAATGAGCTTCAGCTGAACCCAGAGACTGGGCAATGACACAGCACTGCCATGCTGCTGTGGTTGTTGGGAGGTCAGCATTTCAGACAGAGTAACAAAGCCATGGATCCCTAACATCTTGTAGACTCCCACAACTCAGCTCCGTTTTCCCTCGGGGTCAAGTTATGTAGCACATTATATGCAAACCCAAGAACTGGCACTATAGAATCACTATTTTCCATGAGCAAAATGTGTGCACTATGACTGGTCCCCACAGAAGTCTGAGGTTGCCATTACTGGGAAGGAAATCAAAGAAGATGGCCGGGTTCCACCAGTCAATTCCATCACTACAAACCTGGCCTACAGTGACAGCAGCCACAGACACTGTGGTGGTCAGCGTTGGAATTTCACAGAGCTAAAAACAAGCAAGCAAGCAAACAAACAAACAAACAAACAAAACCCATTGTGATTCAGCACCACCTACTGGGAAAAAAAGTAGAAAGACCTCCTTGTATTAGTCTGCTATAGAACTGTCACTCACACATTGATGCCTAAACAGAAGGAATCCATCAAATACCATGAATAAAGAAGGTAATGAGGCAGCTCAGAGAAAAATGAAAGATCTACAGAAAATAAAATACATTAAAATCCTATCTAATAAAAGAGTAATATGCAAATTAACCATCACTTCACAACCAGCCAAAAAATGGCAGTGCCCAGTCCTCTCAGCCCTGCCAGAGTTTTCCAGTCTCAGGGAGGGCTGCCACTGAGAGCTGGCAGAGTAAGCAGCCTGACGGAATGCTGCCCAGAAGCCCTGCTGACCCTTTATAAAAAACAAAAATAAATTCACTCCCCACGGTATGATCCCCTCCCAGCTGCAGCAGCCTGGGCTGTTGTCTCACCCTGGGAGGGGCCCACACCCCCACAGCACCATCCCCTCCCAGTGGTGGCAGCCTGGGGTCTCAACCACTCAGTCACACCAGCTGGCAGATATGGAAGATATTAAATATTTCTTTTAAAAAATATATATTTTATATTGATTTTTTTACAGAGAGGAAGGAAAAGAGATAAAGAGCTGGAAACATCTATGAGAGAAACATTGATCAGCTGCCTCCTGCACATTCCCCACTGGGTATATGTCCCAAACCAAGGTACATGCTCTTGACCGGAATTGGACCTGGGACCCTTGAGTCTGCAGGCCGATGCTCCGTCCACTGAGCCAAACCAGTTAGGGCTGTCCCATATGTTAAAGAAAAACCTCTATCTAATAAAGAGGGAATATGCAGGCGAGGACATTTGCGGGTGACCAGGTTGTCAGGGGAGGGCAGTTGGGGATGATCGGGCTGGCAGGGGAGCAGTTAGGCATTGATCAGGCTGGCAGGGGAGTGGCTAGGAAGTGATTGGGCTGGCAGGCAGAAGCAATAAGGGACAATTGGGCAGGCAGGCGACTGCCTGTTTAGGCCTGATCCCACAGGGACATCCCTTGAAGGATCCTAAATTGGAGAGGGTACAGATTGTTGCTGAGGGACACCTCCCCCCAAGTGCACAAATCTCGTGCATCGGACCTCTAGTATGTAATATAAATGGTAGATAATTCAAAATTGCAGTTCTGAAAATACTCAACAAGTTACAAGACAATATAGACAAATAATTTAATGTACTCATGAGAATAACTTCATAAAAAGAATTAACTAGCAAGCATAGGAAATAGAAATGACCAAAAGAGTAAAAAAGAGTGATGTTAAAGATAAAAATCTAGAAATAGCACAGACAGAAGAGAGATACTTGAGCATAAAAAATAAAATACTCTACAACACCTATCTGACTCCATCAGAAAAAGAAATGAAAGAATAATAGGAATACAATAAAAAGAAGAGAAAGGAACAGAGAGTCTATTCAAACAAATAGTTGATGAGCACTTCCCAAACCTTGAATCAAAGAAACAAATAGAACACATGGTCATCTCAATCCAGAGACCTTCTCCAAGGCACATTGTATTAAAACAGTCAAAGAGTAGTAAGAAAGAAAGAATTCTCAAGGCAACCAAGGAAAAGAATAAAATAACATATAAAAGAAAGTTTATAAAGTTTCTATGGGACTTCTCAACAGTAATTCTACAAACCAGGAGAGTGGAACAAAAAATTCAAACTACAGAAGGAGAGAAATGACCAGCCAAGAATAATTTATCCAATAGTTATCTATTGAATATGAAGAAGAAATAAAAACTTTTACAGACATACAGAAACTGAGGGAATTCATTACCAGAATATCTCCATTGCAGTAAATACTCAAGGGGATTATACTATTTAAACAAAGAGCAAAAGGTCACAGAACTACAAGGAAGTTCATCAACAAACTTATAGCATAAACAGGGGTAACTTGTGAACAAATACACCAAAGGAGAGTGGGTAAATGTCTGAATTTGCAAAGTAGGATGGAAATCATATGCATTTAAAAGAGAAAGGACTACTGTATATCTGAAACTTTCTTTTTCATAAACCTAATGATAAACATACATACGCGTGCACGTGTGTGCGCGCGCGCGCGCGCGCACGCACACACACACACACACACACACACACACACATTGTGTTACATAGCTTTAAAAAAAGTATACAGAGGAAAGAAGTATGGAATAGCAACAAACAAAAATAATACACAGAAACACAAAAAAAGAAGCAATGGATATAGAGCTACCTGGTAACAGAATATAAAATGGTTACAAGAAATCCTCATATATCAATAATTGTACAAAATGTAAATGGACTGAATTTACAATAAAAAAACAGAGTAGTATATTGGATCAAAAAACAAAAGCCAACCATATGCTACCTTGAGAAGACACATCTAAGTGGCAAAGACAAAGTTACACTCAAAGTGAAAAGGTGAAAAATGAATCGCCCAGCAAATAACATTCACAGAAAATAAAGTATAGCAATACTTAAACCTGACATAATATATTTAAATATAACAAGAGTAATAAAAGGCAAAGAGGCACATCCTACCTAATAAAAGAGCAATATGTAAATTAATCATCACTCCACTATACCCACAAGCCACACCCACTAGCCAATCAGGAGCAAATATGCAAATAAATCCAACCAAGATGGCTACAGCCACAGAGAAGAAGCCAAGCTTTCCCCCTGCCCTTTCCCGGCCTAGGCCTCCACTCAAGGCTACAAAGTTTCAATGATAGAAGATACATAAATCCCAACAGAGATGGCTGCCATCACAGAGCAAGCACTAGGCTTGGCTCTGCTTCAGGCTACAAAGTTTCAATTGTAGAAGATAAATAAACCCAGATACCAGGGCCTCCACTTGGGTAGCCAGGGGGCGTGGTAGGCCTGTAAACCACCACAGGCCCCTTATCCAGGCCATTCCATGCCCCAAGGGAACCTCCATTCTGATCTAGGATATCCTTCAGGACAAACCAGCAGGCTCCCACCTATGCACCAGGCCTCTATCCTATCTAATAAAAGAGTAATATGTAGATTGACCATCACTCCAACACACAACAAGGCTGACTCCATGTGGTCAAAGATTCTGCCCCCTATATGGACACAACATGGACACCACAAGATGGCCAGCAGGCAAGGGCAGTAGGGAGGGACCAGATCTGCAAGAGAGGGCAGTTGTCGGCAATCAGGCCATCAGGGGAGGGCAGTTAGGGGTGACCAAGCAGCAGAGGAGGGAAGTTGAGGAGACCAAGACTGCAGGGAAGGACAGTGGGAAGGGACCCAGGCCTGCAGCGGAGAGCAGTTGGGGTGGACCATGCCTGCAGGGGAGGGCAGTTAGGGGCAAACAGGCTGACAGGGGAGCAGTTAGACATCAATCAGGCATGCAGGGGAGTGGGTACGGGTGATCAGGCTGGCAGGAAGAAGCAGTTAGGTGCAATTAGGAAGGCAGTCAGGCAGGCAAGCAGTTGGGAGCCAGCAGTCCTGGATTGTGAGAGGGACATCCGACTGCCTATTTAGACCTGATCTCGTGGATTGGGTCTAAACGGGCAGTCGGACATCCCTTAGGGGTCCCAGATTGGAGAGAGTGAAGGCTGAGCTGAGGGGCACCCCACTTCCCATGCATGAATTTCATGCACCGGGCCTCTAATAGAAACAATCAAAAATATAGTAAACTTTTAAGATACAAAATCTAAGATACAAAATCAATGTACAAGAATCTACTGCTTTCCTATATACTAACAATGAAACTTCAAAAAAAAAAAAAAGAAAGAATTTTTTTTTTTTGCAATTGCAAACAAAAGAAGAATACCTACAAATAAACTAAAGATGTGAAGGACCTGTATACTAAATGTATGGAGCGGTTATAGTGGTAAGCATTGGATTAACCTGCTGGCAAAGTCGCAAACAAATCCCTGCTTGGAGGGCACAGTCCTCTAAGCATATTGCTTGATCTTGTGACTGCTCCCTAGATCTTTCCTGAGTAGCTAATGGGCTGTGGGAGGGGCAGCAAGTGCTGCCAAAACAAGTGAAACTTACAAGAACATTGTAAATGACCTTTTTTGCCCTTGACTATAATAAAGCATCAGCTTTGTAGTCTGGCTCTGTTCAGTGGCCTCCCAAAGGCACAGAAGACCCACCTAAATAAAGGTTATTCACTTTGTCTGTCTTTATGCTTCATCTTTCACCAGTCCTCCCTCAGGCTTGCTGAACCTTTGGCAGTGCTGGCATGACACACTAAAAACTATAAAGCATTGCACAAAGGGATTGAAAAAGACACAATAAAATATAAATACATTCATTATTTATGGATTGAAAGAACCAATATTGTTAAGATAGCCATGCTACTCAAAGCAATATACAGATTTAGTGCAATCCCTATCAAAACCTCAATGTCATTTTTTTAAGGAAATAGGACAAAAATTCATTAGATTCCTATGAAACTATGCAACAACCTGGAGAGTCAAAGTAATCCTGATAAAAAAGAACAAAAGTGAAGATATCATACTACCTGACTTCAAAACACACTACAGAGCTATGATATTCAAAACAGTATATTGAGAGAAAATTTACACAAAGACCAAAGGAATAGAATTGAGAGTCCATAAGTACTAGTATATTGTACTAGTATATTGGCAAAAATTATTTTACAAATAAGGAAAAAACACACAATGGAGAAAACAGAACCTCTGGAAAAGTTGGAAAGCCACATGTAAAAGAATAAAACTAGATCACAGTTTTCCCCTCATGTACCAAAATTTATTAAAAATAGATAAAATACCTAGATATAAGATATGAAGCAATGAATTACATAGAAGAAATATGTAGAAAACTTATGGAACTTGGTCATATAGAATAGTTTATTGGGGGGGGGGGTGGTGGTAGCTGAATAGGCAGAAGTGCCATACACATTCTCCTAGGGCCAGGCCAGAAAAGCAACTAAATGGGAGAACATTCACCCTGAATTAACAAATTACACACAGCTGAGGAGACCATTTTCAATAATGAAGGGCAGAGGACATCTGGAGAATGCCACTTATCAGCCATTACCCATATGGAACCATCACCGTGCCCCAGCAGTGAGTGGTGCAGTACCTCCAGCAGGGTCCCAGACATTTTCAAGTAGTTTGTGCCACCAGAGTGAGCTCTTACACTAGGTCTCATTATCAGCCTGCTGGAACCCTTAAGACCCACTCCAAGACCCGAGAGTGGATAAAAGTCAGGAGGAACCCTGTGCCAATCCCTGCCATGGACCCCAGAACCATACTGTTGACCTAACCCAGAGCCATCTGGCTCTTGCTCCACCCCAAGCCCTGGGACCTGCTGCCTTCAGGAAGACCTGGAACAAGCCAGAGCACACCCCATTTGGGTCCACAAGGGAGATTGGACTGTTTGATCCAGAGAAAGTTGTGTATCCCAGAGCAACTTGTGTCCACTCTACCCTGACCTCTTGGACAGCCCTGCTGTGATAATCTGGAGCAACCCATGCCCGCTTCATTCCAACATGGGAGGCAATGTGGTGACCCAGAGCAATCCAGTACACACCTCATTCAGGGCCAGAAGAAAGTTCTTACTGAGTGGCCCAGGGAACCTGTCCTTACTCCACACTGAGAAGGGTCAAACTGGAGCAACCCAGCTAAAAGTGAACTGCCAGAAAGACATAGGGTGTCACCCTGCCAAGGATGCTGGGGTCACTTAGCAAATTGCATGCCAGAGAACTCTGGGTCCTCACAGGTAGTCACACACCAGAGGAACTGTGCACACACTCCCACCAGCACAATCATCTTAAGCATACAACTGAGGTACCAGATCTCTGGGAGAAGGGGATACAACACAGAGAAGAGACAATAAAGGCATGGGATTTAAGGCAGAACCAGACTCTGTGTTTATGATTTCTGTAATATTGCCCAGAAAGAGTCTTCAAACTCTTCAACCCCAAGCAGGGTGACCATGGTTAGAAAGAGAAAGCAAAAAGTGGGAAACAGAAACAACCCCCCCGCCAAAAAAAAAAAAAAAAAAAGAAAAGAAAAGAAAAAAAAAGAAAAAGAGGAAATGCCAGAAAGGTACTAAATGAAACAGAGGCATGCAATATGTCACAACATAATTCAGAGTAAGGGCCAGAGTTCATTAACCTGATGAATGGGAAATAAACATATATACAAATTAAGAGGAAATGAAAAATGATAAAGCTATATTACCAAGCCATGGTTCTCAAAACTGCCTGGTACTGGCAGAAGAACAGAAGACATATAGGCCAATGGGGAAGAACAGGGAACCCAGAAATCGACCCAAGCCATTTGGTCAATTAATATTAGACAAAGAAAGCAAGAGCATAAAATGGAGTCAAGGCAATCTCTTCAATAAATGGTGCTGGGTAATTTGGTCAGATACATGCAAAAAAAGTGAATCTAGATCATCAACTTACACCATACACAAAAACAAACTAAAAATTGCTAACAGTCTTATATATAACATGGGAAACCATAAAAATCCTACAGGACTCCATATGCAGCAAAATCGGAAACAGATGTTGTAGCAATATCTTTACCGACACACTTCCTAGGGCAATGGACACTAAGGAGAAAATAATCAAATGGGACTGCATCACAATAAAAAGCTTCTGCACAGCAGAAGAAATCATCAACAAAATAACAGGAAAGCCCACTGCATGGGAGAACATATTTGCCAATGCTATTTCAGATAAGGGTTTAATCTCAAAAGTTTACAGAGAACTCATACAACTTAACAAAAGGAAGATAAATGATCTTATAAAAAATGGGCAAAGGGCCTATGTAGACACCTTTTGAAAGAGAACATTCAGAAGGGTGAGAGACATATAAAAACATGCTCAAAGTCACTAATCATCTGAGAGATGCAAATCAAAACAAAACACACCTGTCAGAATGGCTGTCATCAACAAATCAACAAATAAAAAGTGTTGGGGAGGATGTGGAGAAAAAGGAACCCTCCCCAGCACTCCTGGTGAGAATGCAGACTGGTGCAGACAGCATGGAGTTTCCTCGAAAAGTTAAAAATGAAACTCCCATTTGCCTGCTTCTAATACTATATCCCAAAAAATCAGAAACACAAATCAGAAAGAATATATGCAATGCTAGGTACATAGCCACTCAATTTATAATAGTTAAGATTTGGAAACAACCTAAGTGCACATCAGAAGATGAGTGGATGAAAAAAAACTGTGGTACATCTGTACAGGGGGATACTATGTCACTATAGAAAAACAACAACAACAAAGGAACTGTTACCATTCACAAAAGCATACATGGACATGGAGAGCATTATGCTAAGTGAAATAAGCCAGTCAGAGATATATAAATATTACATGATATCACTCATTTGTGGAATATAATGAACAACGTAAACTGATAAAAATAGATTCACAGACAGAGAAGAATCAAACAGACCATCAAACCTCAGAGTGAAGGAAGGGAGGGGGGATAAGAGATCAACCAAACACTTGTATGCATGCATATAAGCATAACTAATAGACAAATACACTAGGGGGCTGAGGGCTTGTGCTGAGTGGTTAGGGTGGCTATAGAGAAGTCGATGGGTGGAAAAGGAGATATATGTAATACTATATGTAATAATTTAAACAATAAAGAATTAAAAATCAGTAAATAAATAAATACTTCTAAATGAACAAAGGAATATTTTACGAAGTTGTTAAAGGCAAGGGAAGTAAAAACAGAAATAAATAAATGGGACTATGTAAAACTAAAAAGCTTCTGCACAGCAAAAGAAATTGACAACAATAAAGAATGGGACCATCTGAATGGGAGATATTTACAAAACAAAGCTCCAACAAAAGATTAGTATCCAAAATATATAAAGAACTCATAGAACTTAATCCCAAACAAACAATCCAATTAAATGATGGTCAGAGGCTATACACTTAAAACCTATATGATCCTGTTAACCAATTCCACCCTAATAAATTAACCAAAAATAATACAGGAACAATAAAAATCTGATAAAGGTAAATTTTTAATAAAACTATTGGATCAAACAACTATAAAGCTAATAAAAATGTTAAAACCCAAAAGTAGTATGATCATGTGCAACTAAAATAATAAATTAAGTGATATACATATTTACAAAATGAAAATATGATGCCAAAAACAAATGTAGGGAAGTGAAAAAATATACACAAAAGAAATCAGGAGAGGAATTACTTATATCACACAAAATAGAGAATTAGGCTTAAAATAAAATGTATTTCAAAACCAAGACTGTAGGAAGAAACAAAAATGAGATTACATAATGCTAAAGTGATCAACCCAACAAAAGTATATAACATTTGTAAAAATCTACACATTGAACATAGGAACACTTAAATATTATAAAGCAAATTAAGCAAATCCTATCTGATAAAGAATATGCAAATTGACCATCACTTCAACACACAAGATGGCTACCCCCATGTGGTCAAAGATATCTGTCCCTATGTGGATATAAGACAGCCACCACAAGATGGCCAGCATGGTAGGTCAGTTGTGGGCAATTAGGCCAGCAAGAAGGACAGTTAGAAGGACCAGGACTGCAGGGGAGGGCAGTTGGAGGACAAGGCCTACAAATTAGGGCAGTTGGGGGAGATCATTCCAGTAGGGGAGGACAGTTGGGGGGGAACTCAGGCCTGCAGGGGAGGGCAGTTGGGGGGCACCAGTCCTGCAGGGAAGGGTAGTTGGGGGGGACCAGGCCTTCAGGGAAGGGCAGTTGAGGGGAGCCAAGCTTTAAGAGAAAGGCAGTTGGGGGCAACTAGGCCAGCAGGGGAGAGCAGGCCAGCAGGTGAGGGTAGTTAGGGGCAACTAGGTTAGCAACGGAAGGCAGTTAGGGGTGATCGGACCAGCAAGGGAGGGCAGTTGGGGGGAACCAGGCCTTACGGAGGGCAGTTGGAGGCAACCAGGCCATCAGGGGAGGGCAGTTGGGGGTGACCAGGAAAGCAAGGGAGGGCAGTTAGGCATTGATCAGGCTGACAGGGGAGTGGTTAAGGGGTGACAAGGCTGGCAGGCAGAAGTGGTTAGGAGCAATCAGGCAGGCAGACAGGTGAATGGTTGGGAACCAGCAGTCCTAGATTGTGAGAGGTATGTCCCTCAATGCGTCCCAGATTGCAGAAGGTGCAGGCTGGGCTGAAGCCCCCCCCCCCCCCCATGCACTGGGCCTCTAGTAAAACAAATAAGACTCATGGATGCAGAAGATAGTATGTTGAGTGCCAGAGGGAGGTGAAAGTGTGGGGTGGCAGAAGAGAGTAAAATAGGGTAAATGGTGATGGAGGGAGAGTAGACTTGGGGTGGTAAATACAGAATGCCATATGTAAATGATATATGGTAGATTTGTATATCTGAAGCCTATATATTTTCATCAACCAATGTCATCCCAATAAACTCAATTAAAATAAATAAATAAATAAATAAATAAATCAAATATTAACAGACAAAAGAAAGAGATGGACAGGTAAAGATTAATAATATATGACTTGAACACCCAACTTACAGCAATGGCTAAACTATCCAGACAGAAAATCTAGGGAACAGTGGCCTTAAAAGATACCTCCGATCAGTTGGACTTAATAGATTTTGAAAGAACATTTCACCTGAAGATGGCCAAGTACATTATTTTCAAATGCAGGACTTTTTCTAATACAGACCACATGTTAAGCTACAAAACAAGCTTCAATAAATTTATGAATATTAAAAATACCGAGTGGGGCAGAAATAATTTTACAGGTGTGCACATGAAATTCAGATTTCATTATTGTTTTATTATTTGTTAATCGTTTTATTATTTTCCACATGAACAACTGTAAAATTACTTTTACCCCATCCTGTATATCAAGCCACTTTTCTTACTACAATGCTATGAAACTAGAAATCAATAACAAGATGAAAACTGCAAAAAACACAAACACAGGGTGGCTAAACAAATATCTTTCTGATATAAATGAAAATGAAAAAATGCAACAATCCAGAATCTATGTGGCATAATAAAAACAAGTCTGAGATAAATACATAAATAAAGGCCTACTTCAAGAAATTAGAAAAATATTAAAAAATCTAAATGTACACCAAAAGGAACTAGAAAAAAAGCCCAAAATTGAGTCGATTGAAAAAATATATACAGATTAAAGTAAATATAAATGAAATTAAAATCTGGTTCTTTAAAACAGTAAAAAAAAAAAAATAGATAAACCCTTAGCCAAAATCGTTAAGAAAAAAAGGAAAGTTGGCCCAAGTATTTAACCTATATATATATAAAGAGCCAGGATCGTAACACCCAAACGCCAGGCTGCACACCCTGACCTCTCAGGTGGGCTGATCAGCCACAGCAGTGGCTGCTGGCGAGGCCTGGAGAGAGAAGCAGGGCGATCAAACCCTGTTTCTCTCTCTGTGTCTCACTCTCTCACTCTCTTCTAGAGGTCAGCAATTCAGTCCGCTCGCCAGCAGTCAAGCCTCTCTTTCTCTCCAGGCCTCCTGTTGTGGCTGCTGATCAGCCCTGCTTCTCTGAACAGGCCCAGAGATAGGTCTGGAGATGCTAACTGGCATAGAAACTTACCAATCAGAACCAAATGTCTACCTTGGAGTTGAAGCTTTTGATGCTGACTGGGATATAAATTGACCAATCAGAACCAAATCTAGGTGAATGGTAAGGAGCCAATGGCTGCCTAGGAGGCAGAGCTTTGACACTGACTGGCATAGAAAGCAACCAGTCAGAACAAAATCTGGGTGAAGTGTGAGGAGCCAATGGTTTCTTAGGGGGACGGAGCTTTTGACACTGACTAGAATATAAACTGACCAATCAAAACTAAATCTGAGTGAAGTGTGAGGAGCTAATGGCAGCCTAGGATGTGGAGCTTTTGATGCTGACTGGCATAGAAACTGACCAATCAGAACCAAATCTGGGTGAACTGTGAAGGCAGAACATAAGGTGGGGGCTGAGGAGGGCTTTTAAGGGCAATAGCTATTTGGTGTAAGGTGTAAGAGAGCGCTTCAATTTTTTAATGAATGGTTTGGTAGTATAGTGCAAATGGCTGGCTATCAGTTCATATATAGGGATTATGTGTTTTTGTCTGCCATGAGCATCTCATCCTGCTGAAAAAAGCCCCCCCCCCCAATTTAAGAAATCCCAGTCAATATAATCTATCTATATTAAAAAAGGGTAATATGCTAATTTGACCGGGTTGACCAGCCATCATACAGATGTCCAACTTCCTTCCAGACAAAGTCAGGATGGTGGGGGCCAAGGCAGAGGTAATTAGGAATGATCAGTCTGGCAATGGAGGGCAACTGGGAGCAGGATCAGGCTGGCAGGGTAGAATAGTTGGAGGCAAGTGCAGGCTGGCAGGGAAGGACAGTTGGGTAGTGACCAGGTCTTCAGGGGAGGGCAGTTGGGGGTGATCAGGCAGGCAGGGAAGAGCAGTTAGGAACAATCAAGCAGGCAGTCAGAGAGGTTATGGGTGATCAGGAAGGCAGGGGGCAAGGTAGGGGCAATCAGGCTGGCAGGCAGAGAGGTTAGGGGAAAACAGAGTATTGGAAGTCTTAGCCAAAGAAATTAAACAATAAAAATAAATGAAGGTAGCCAAAACCGGTTTGGCTCAGTGGTAGAGCTTTGGTCTGTGGACTGAAAGGTCCCAGGTTCGATTCCGGTCAAGGGTATGTACATTGGTTGCGGGCACATCCCTGGTAGGGGGTATGCAAGAGGCAGCTGGTCGATGTTCTCTCTCATCGACATTTCTAGCTCTCTATTCTCTCCCTTCCTCTCTGTAAAATATCAATAAAATATATTAAAAAAATAAAATAAATAAATGAAGGTAAATAAATTGGAACAGAACATGTATAACTGTCACTATTTACACTTATAAATAAAATCAACAAAGAAGCAGTATATAAAGTAGACATAAAATTAGCTGCATTTATTTTATTTCTTTACTTCTTTTTTGCTAATCCTGACTTGAGAATATTTTTCCATTAATTTTTAAGAAGAGTCAAAGAGAGGAGAGGAGACAAAATGGTGGTGGAATAGACGGATGCATCCTGAGGCTTGTCCCAGGGTAAATAGAGTGAGCAGCTGAAACAAGTGGAATTTACCCTTAATTGGTGAAGGAGACTCAGCTGCTCTAGGAGGCCAGTTTGTCCTCAGAGGCCTAGGATATTTGAAGGGAAGAACTGTTGTAACTGCGTTCCCAGCCTCAACTCCACCTAGTGTGCCTTCAGATAACACCTGGGACTCTACAGCCACCCCTGCCAGGGACCTGTTACCTAGGCTGTGATCCCACAGTCAATGAGGCTCCAGCCACCTGGGACGTAGGCTCCTGTGAGTTCTGAAGCACGCCCGCCTCTTATAAGCGCAATGCTTTAGCCCAGAGCACTGAAACCACGTGAACAGCAGACATCTGAGCAGCCTGTTCCTGCCCATGGAGCAGCAGCCCCGTGAGCAACCCGCCCAAGGCTTAAGGGCATCAGCTTCACGTGGCCTGCCCCTGTCCAAGGAGCAGCAGCTTTGTTAGCTGTCAGTTCCTCTGTCTGAGGAGCAGCAACCACATGAGCAGCTTGCCCCATCCGAGGCAGAGCAGCCACTTGAGCAGCCCACCAATGACTGAGGAGCAGCAACCCCATGATGCCAGCCCCCATCTCAGGAGCAGCAGCTGCACGCAGCCTGCACCTTGCACCTGTCCGAAGAGCAGCAGCTGCGCAAGCAACCTGCCCCCATCCAAAGCATAGCAACTTCATAAGCAGCCACATGAGCAGCCATCACCCTTCCAAGGGGCAGCAGCTGTGTGGCAGCCCTCCCTTTACTGGTGAGCAGCAGACACATAAGAAGACCGTCCACATCCAAGGAGCAGCAGCCCTGTGCAGTCCGCACTGGTCCGAGCAGTACCCACATGTAGCCTTTACCTGCCCAGTGAGAAGGATCCAGGTGAGCAGCCCATCCCTGTCCGAAGAGCATCAACAGCATGAGAAGCTCACTCTCACTTGAGGAACAGCAGCCACATGAGCAGACCTCCCCCCATCCAAGGAGAAGCAGCTGCATAAGCAACCTGGACCTTGCAGGAGCAACAGCCCTGCAAGCAACCTGCCCCTGTTGAAGGGGTGATGGCATCACGAGCAGCCCATCCCATCAGAGGAACAACAGTAGCACACAGTCAGCACTCATCTAAAAAACAGCAGCCACATGAGCAGTTCTCCCTTGTCTGAAGGAGCAGCAGCCATTTGAGCACCTGGCCCCTGTTCAAGGAGCAGCAGACACGAGCAACCTGTTCCTATCCGAGGAGGAGCAACCTCATAATCAGCCCACGACAGTCCAAGGAACAGCAGCTATACAAGCAGCCTCCCCCACCAGCAAGAGGAGACGCCATTTCTGTGAACAGTACCCATGATAGGAGCCACTGCCAACTGAGAAGCAGCTGCTACCTTTACTGCCTGAGGAGCAACCGCAGCTTGAAAAGCCAATGCCACCCAAGGAGCAGCCCCTGCATGGCTTGACATCTAAATCAGTCGGTGAGACCAAAAATAGGTAGATAAAGATACCCCCAAAAGAAAGAAAAGGAGCAATCACCAGAAAAGCAGCTAAGTTAAACAGAGGCATGCAATATGTCAAAAAAGAATTCAGAATAAGGGTCATACAGTTCATAAACCAGATGGAAGAAAAAAAATCAACATCTTATGTAAGAATCAAGAAGAAAAAGAGTGATATAGCTGCAATACAAACCACCATGGAAAATTTCAACAGTAGACCAGGAGAAGTGGAGGACCGAATTAGCGAATTAGGAGACAGGGAAGCAAAACACAGCCAAACTGAATTGTAATTGGAGAAAAAAAGGCAGGAGAGCCTAAGGGAGCTATGGGACAACATGAAATGATGCAACATAAAATAATAGGGTTAGTAGGACAACAGGAAAAAGAACAAGGGTTAGAAGACCTATTTGAAGAAATAATGTCAGAAATCTTCCCTGATGTGGTGAATAAAAAAGTAACACAAACACAGAGTCCCAAACAGGATGAACCTGAAAATACCCAAACAAAGACACATCATAATTATGATGGCAAATATTCAGGACAAAGAGAGAATCTTAAAACCTAAAGAGAGAGACAGAAAGTTACATACAAGGGAGCTCCCATTGGTTTATCAAATGATTTATCAACAGAAACACATCAGGGCAGAAAAGAATGGAAGGAAATTTATAAAGTGATGCAAACCAAGGGACTAAATCCAAGAGTACTCTATATAGCAAGGCTATCATTCAAAATTGAAGGGGAAAAAAAACCAAAAACAAAAACCCCTAAGGGAGTTAATCACTACCAAGCCAGCAATGCAAGAAATGCTAAATGGACTGGTGTAAAAAGAAGAAATAAAAAGGTAAGAAGGAATACAGACAAAAAAATAAAAATGGCTACAAACTAATACCTTACAATAATAACTGTAAACTTAAAAGGACTAAATGCTCCAATCAAAAGAAACTGATGGGCTGAATTGATAAAAAACAAAACAAAACAAAACAAACACGACCCATATACATGCTGTCTACAAGACCCACCTTAGAAAAAGGGACTCATACAGACTGAAAGTGAAGGGATGGAAAAACATCTTTCAGGCAAATGGAAATAGAAAAATGCTGGGGCAACAGTATTTATATCTCACAAAATAGACCTCAAAGTAAAGGCCATAAGAAAGGTTAAAGAAGGCCATCTCATAATAATAAAGGGATTGATACAACAAGAGAATATACTCCTGATAAATATATATATGCACCAAATTCAGGGGCACCCAAATACATAAAAAAAGAGAAAACCTCCTGGAAGATATCAAGGGAGATATATAAAAAAAACAATACAATAATAGTAGAGAACTTTAATACACGACTGACATCATTGGATAAATCCTCTAGACCAAAAAAATCAGCAAAGGAACAGTAATTCTAAATGACTTAATAGATCAGATGGACCTAATTGACATCTTCAGAGCATTTCACCTCAAAGCCATAGAATGTACGTTCTTCTCAAGTGCAAATGGAAAATATTCAAAAATAGAGCCCATATTGGGTCACAAGCAATGTCTCCCCAAATTCAAGACTATTGATATCACATGAAGCATTTTCTCAGAACACAATGGCATAATATTAGAAATAAACTACAATAAAAACAATCCAAACACTCAAACACTTGGAAGCTGAATAACATGCTACTAAACAATGTTTGGGTTATCAATGAGATGAAAGAAGAAATTAAAAACATCCTGGAAACTAATGACAATAAAAAAAATATGAAAATCCCATTGGACATAATGAAAGCAGTCCTGAGAGGGAAGTTTATATCTCTATAGGCATACCTCAAAAAACAAGAAAAAATGGTAGTAAATCATCTAACTTTAAAACTCAAATAATTAGAAAGAGAGCATTAAGAAAAGCCCACAGTGAACAGAAGAAGGGAAATAATAATGATCAGAAGAGAAAAGAATGACATATAGGTAAAAAAAAATACAAGAGATAAATGAAACCAAGAGCTGGTTCTTTGAAAAGATAAACAAGATCGATGAACCTCAAATCAGGAAGCAAAGAGAGAAGACCTAAATAAACAAAGTCAGAAATGAAATAGGAGAAATAACAAGAGTCCCCACAGAAATACAAAGGATTGTTAAAAATACTATGAACAACTCTATTCTAACAAACTAGACAATGTGGAAGAAATGGACATATTCCTAGAAAAATACAACCTTCCAAAACTCACTCAGGAAGATTCTAAAAATCTCAATAGGCAGATAACTATGGAAGAAATTGAAGCAGTCATCAAAAATTTTCCAGCCAACAAAATCCCAGGCCCAGATGTCTCCACAGGGGAGTTTTACCAAACATTCAAGGCAGTACTAAAACCTATCCTACTCAGACAATTCCAGAAAATTCAAGAGGAATGAACACTTCCAAATTCCTTTTATCAAGCCAACATCACCCTAATACCAAAACCAGATAAAGACAGCACAATGAAAGAGAATTATAGGCCAATATTCCACATGAACATAGATGCCAAAATCCTCAAAAAATTCTAGCAAGTCAGATCCAGCAGTAAATCAGAAAGATCATACACTTTGACCAAGCAGTATTTATATCAGGGATGCAAGGATGGTACAATATCTGAAAATATATAAACGTGCTACATCACATAAACAAATTGAGAGGGAAAAATCACATAGTCATATCAATTGACATAGAAAAAGCAATTGACAAAATCCAACACCCTTTCTTGATAAAAACTCTCAGAAAGATGGGAATAGAAGGATCATACCTCAATATCATAAAACCCATATATGATAAACCCATAGCCAGCACCACACTCAATGGACAAAAACTAAAAACATTTCCCCTGGAACAGGAACAAGACAGGGATGCCCTCGCTCACCACTCCTGTTCTGTATAGCACTGGAAGAAGTACTAGCCTTTGCTATCAGAAAAAAAAGAA
Organism: Vespertilio murinus; assembly: GCA_963924515.1. Classification (NCBI taxonomy): domain Eukaryota; kingdom Metazoa; phylum Chordata; class Mammalia; order Chiroptera; family Vespertilionidae; genus Vespertilio; species Vespertilio murinus. Next base: position 25,495,462 of record OZ004710.1, read on the forward strand.
GAAATAAAGGCATCCAAATTGGAAAAGAAGAAGTAAAACTGTCCTTATTTGCAGATGACATGATACTGTACATAGAAACTCCTAAAGACTCCATCAAAAAATTATTAGACTTAATAAATGAATTTGGCAATGTAGCAGGATACAAAATTAATGCCAAGAAATCTATGGCATTTCTATACACTAATAGTGAACTTGCAGAAAGAGAGACTAAAGAAGCAATCCAATTTATCATGGCACCAAAAAATTAAGATACCTAGGAACAAACTTAACTAAAGAGGTAAAAGACCTATATGCAAAAAAAATTCCAGGACACTTAAAAAATAGATAGAGGAAGACATGAACAGATGGAAGAACATACCATGTTCATGGATTGGTAGAATCAACATCATCAAAATGCCCATTATATCCAAAGCAATCTATAGTTTCAAGCGAATCCCTATTAAAATACCAACTGCATATTTCACAGACTTAGAACAATCTCTCCAAAAGTTCATCTGGAATAAAAAAAGACCCTGAATAGCTGCAGCAATCCTGAGAAAGAATAACAAAGTAGGTGGGATCTCAATACCAGATATCAAGCTGTATTACAAAGCCATTGTTCTCAAAACTGCCTGGTACTGGCACAAGAACAGATATATAGAACAATTGAATAGAATAGAGAATCCAGAAATCAACCCAAACCAATGTGCCCAATTAATATTTGACAATGGAGGCATGAACACACAATGGAGTGAAGACAGTATCTTCACTAAATGGTCTTGGGAAAATTGGACAGATACATGCAAAAAATTAAACTAGAGCACCAACTTACAACATACACAAAAATAACCTCAAAATGGATAAAGAACTTAAACATAAAATTGTAAACCATAAAAATACTAGAAGAATCCACAGGCAGCAAAATGTCAGATATATGCTGAAAGAACTTCTTCACTGATACTACTCCTAGGGCAATGGATGCTAAAGAGAAAATAAATATATGTGACTACATCAAAATAAAAAGCTTTTGCACAGCAAAGGAAACCATTAATAAAACAACAAGAAAGCTCACTGAATGAGAGAACATATTTGCCAATGTTATCACTGACAAGGTTTTAATCTCCAACATTTACAGGGAACTCACACAACTCAACAAAAGGAAGATAAACAATCCAATTAAGAAATGGGCAATGGACCTAAGTAGAAACTTTTTGAAAGAAGACAGAAGGAAGGCCAAGAGATATATGAAAACATGCTAGTCACTAATTATCTGAGAGATGCAAATCAAAACAATGAGGTACCACCTCACACCTGTCAGAATGGCTATCATAAACAAATAAATAAATGACAAATGTTGGCGAGGATGCGGAGAAAAGAAAAAAAAAACACAAACAAACCCTGGTGCACTGCTCTTGGGAATGCAGATTGGTGCAGCCACTGTGGAGAACAGTATGGAAAACTCAAAATGAAACTCCCACTTGACCCGGTAATACAACTTCTAGGAATATATCCCAAGAAGCTAAGAACATCAATCAGAAAGGATATATGCACCCTTATGTCCATGGCAGTACAATTTACCAAGCTAAGATTTGGAAACAGCTGAAGTGCTCAACAGCAGATGAGTTGATTAAAAAACTGTGGCACATCTACACAATGGAATACTATGCTATGCTAAAAAAGAAGGAACTCCTACCATTTGCAACAACATGGATGGAACTGGAGAGCATTATGCTAAGTGAAATAAGCCAGTCAGAGAAAGATGATTATCACAAGATCTCACTCATTTGTGGAATATAGTGACCAATATAAACTGATGAACAAAACTAGTTCGTGAAACACCAATCATCCCATCAAACCTGGGAAGGAAGTTAAGAGAAGTTGGGCTAAGGGGGAAGAGATAAACTAATGGGCTTGTATGCATGCATATGGGCCTAACCAATGGACACAGACAACAGGGGATGAGGGAATGGGTTGTGGGGCATGGGGAGTATTGGGGGAATAAGGACATACATGTAACATCTTAATCAATAAAGAAATTTTAAAAAAGAAAAGTTTAGCACATCTATTCAATAGAATACTATGCTGCTGTAAAAAAGAAGGAATTTTTACCATTTGCAACAGTATGGATGGAACTGGAGAGCGTTATGTTAAGGGATATAAGCCAATCTTGGAAAGATAAATATCACATGATCTCATTTGTGGAATATAATGAACAACATGAACTGTTGAACAAAAATAGAATCTAAGACATACTGTAGAAGCATAGAACAGACTGTCCAATCCATGAGAGAAGGCAGGGGTTGAGGGTGTAAGAGATCAACCAAACGACTGGTATGCATGCATATGAACATAACCAATGGAGACAGACAGTAGTGGGGTGAGGGCATGTGCTGGGGTGTTAGGGTGGCCAGAGTGAGGCCAATGGTGGAAAATTATTTATTTAAACAATAAATAATTTAAATTTAAAAAAATACGAAGTAGAATACTTCCTGTTAAAAGCACTATATCCAAGTCATGGGGTTACTGTGTGGATCTCATCATAGCAATATAAGTGCTCCAGTTTAAATTTCATCAGTTATCATAGCTAAAGTTTTAAAGAACAAATTTTGTCTTTGAGCTTTTATTTCCTTATTTTTATGTGTAGTGACGCTACTGTTGCATGTAATGTTGACTTTAAAGAGTATTTTTTAAGATCCAATATTGTGATGATGATTCAAACAACTGCTAACCCTATAAAATTTAACACTTTGTTCATTTTCTACTTCATTTGTATTTTATTAAATCTTAGGGTTTATCTTCGATGAATTTTGGACATCGTCACCTAAAATTTACTCAGAAGTCTTCATCTTAATTATTCACAAACTTATATTATCCCCATCTCCCTCTTCTTCTTCTTTGTCATTTTGGTAAATGGAACCACTATCTCCCCACATCAGTGAGCTTGGAGAAATAATAAACCTTTCTTTCTTTCTTCTTACATGATCAATCTAGTAATTCCAACAACTTTTGCCTTGATAGCTTTCTAATATGCCCTCTCTGCTCCATTCTTACTACTTACTGATTAATATTAATCCCTATTGAAGTAGACTCTGAACTACCACAGCTGTGTCCTAACAGGTGTCCTTATGTTATTCCTCATCTATACCTTTTCCTTCAACCCATTCTCCACACCACCACCTAGACTTGTTTCTCTAAAGTGAAATAATATCACATTACTATCATGCTTATAAGCTTTAAAGTTTATCCATCACCTCTAGGATGATGTCTAAATTTCCTACTATGTTAGACAAAGTTTCTGCTTAGTTTTCCAATCTTATATCCCATCATCCCTAATCACACCATGTACTATATGCATGCCAACCTATGGGCAATTCCCCAAGTGTGCTATGACTTTTTTTCACCTGATCTTAAGTATATAAACTTAGGAATGGAAGAATCAATATTGTTCATAGAATTATGAGACTTCAGTGGTCATGTTGGTTTTGAGTTAAGGGAAGTTAAAAAAATAGAATATCACATCTATCTATATCTATCTATCTATCTCTATATCTATATATCTATAAATAATGTAAAGAAAAAGTGAGGAGACTCACCTAGATGGAGGAGTGGGTTGGGTGAAGTAATAAAAATTAGTGTATATAGAGAAAATGGTGACACATTGTGGGACTCTTATGAAAAGATTTGGTAGATCAGCATGGTTTGAATGCCTATGTGTCATGTTCCTCAATGTATGTCTGATGATTATGGATCACAATGAGGTGTTTTTATAAGTATATCTGGCTGCATAGCAACTGTTTCTAGTTCCAAAGGAAATAAATTGAATGTTTTCTTTTAGTTATTTAACTATACATTTTCAGCTCTCTTGACATAACTAAGAACTCCAGAGAGAGCCACATCCAAATCATTCATCTCTAAAACTTCTTGGTAAAGAACATATGCTGTCAGTTTCCTTGGGTTATCAAGGTTAAATGAGATAGGTATTAAGCTAAGCAAACACTACACAGTACTCATGAATCTCAATTATTTTAATTTTGTGTATCACACTCATAAAACAATAAAAATAATAAACAACATAAACAATAAAACAATTTATTATGGGTGCTATTATTCTAGAGTGGCTATAATGATATTAAAAGCACCTGTGGTAAGATTACTCAAAATTAAGACTATTTTCTGAAAAGAGATTTATACAAAAGATGAAGAAACTTTGTGGTTGAAAAATATGACTGACTTTTTGAGTCATTAACAACAAAAATAATTTTATATTATTTCTAGAAAGGACCATAGTGTATATCCTTTTCTTAATTTCATATTCTGCCAGAAGCAAATAATGTGAATGGGGCAATTTTCATAAGGGCCAACATTGTAGGTCTCAATAAATACTAAAGGCATGGTCACATAATAGGGAGAGGAGGTGACAACAAACATAATAAACATAATAAACATAATAAACATAATAAACATAATAAACATTGCTCTATGGTCTCTGCAACTTTTTGAAGTTATTGCTCATATTTTCAAAACCTTCTTGGTTGTCTCTTTGTATTTTTCATCTCAAGGTATTCTTTTCATTAATCAGTGGCCAAGGTTTTCTCTGCTACCTGTCTGAAGGTTGAGCTGCAACAATAGGATAAAAAAAACAAAAACTTGGGAGTCAAAAGTGGTAATGAATGTTTTTTTTACTTACACTACTTTAAATGAATTGCTTAGTAGAAAATATTAGATATCATCACTTGAAGCTTCAAACCCATGCCCAAGTAATACAGTGATCAACTTTCAATTGCAGGTATATTACTGTCTCTTCAAATGCTACTGAGGTGGAATCACAGTAATGCTCATTTTGTAAGTTAGATGTCTGCTAATATTAGTTTAAAAGAATGTTTAATATGTATGACACCTTTAATACATGTTATTTTCTCTAAATTTTAAATTATAGGTTCTGGTTCTTTTTCATTTGATAGTGGTGTGATCATAAAAAGGTTATTCGACTACATATACCTCAGTTTTTCCATTTGTGAAATAGGGATAGTAGGAAAGATTGTGTAACTTCATAGGGTTGTTGAGAGGATTAAATGAGCTAATACATGTAAAACCCAAGAATGTATGAGAGATAATAAATGCTACTAAATGTTGGTTATGAAATCACTGCATAAGGATTTACCTTGAATTTTAGCATTTTCCAATTAAATATTCATGTCTCCCCAATCTTATGTCACATCATCTTGTATTTATAAACTATATTCAATAGTAGTCTGGAGCTATGAAAATAATTGCATTGAGGATTGAATGTTTCTGACCTTTTGCTTAAAACTCTCACATTAACAACCTTAGTCGATTTTTTTCTGAATTTTTTTAACTGTCCTGAAATAGTCATTTTAGGGCCTAGAATAAAACTTTACTTGCTTTGTTATCTATAATTATGTAGTCAGAGTGGATGAACTATGCTTTTTTTGACTTTTACCAGTGTCCATTGGTTATATAGATTTTATAAAATGGAATAAAATAGTGCTGGCTCTTGTTTCTTCTGTTGTTTCCACTGCAATTACTACTTTAGTAGCCATATTTTCATTCAGGAAGAATCAAGATGGCAAGTATGAAAAAAATAAGTGTTCTCAACTTATAAAAAAGAGCTGTATTCCAGAAATTCATTATAACTCAGTTGTTAGTAATAAAAATAATTTTCTTATAAAATAACTATAAAAATTCAGTGGTAACTGTGGTCCCCAAAGTACCCCAGAGGAAGTTATCTATACTGTGTGCATGTGTGTTTGTATAGGCTGTCTGTGAGAGAATAAAAAGGAAGTGGTGGGGAATACATTCAGAGCTTCAGTTTCCAGAGTCATCAACCAGATAATACAGTTGGCTTAGAATAGTTTAACAGCTGATTAATTTCTGAATGAAGCAAGAAGTTTAGGGAGATAGAATGACCTCAGAATGGGAAAAACAGAAGCTGATAGGTTTTATAACATAGGGTACTTATATTTTTTATTTTTGCAACTTTGAAAGTCTCCAAGTCTGTGTACGTGGGTGTGTGTCTGTGTGTGATGAGGAGATAGGGGCAGGTCAGGAAGTACAAAGGATAATGTAGAAGAAAAACATTTCTTATATAAATGGACTTAGAATAACCAGAATATATTGGGATTCAATTATATGATTTAAAAAAATAAAGATTATTAAAATCATATTTACTATTTCACAATAATCCCCTTTTCTTTATAAAACATTATTTCTTTTGCCTTCACCTCCAATTCCTTTCTTGTTTAAAAAATATATTTTTATTGATTTCAGAGAGGAAGGTAGAGAGAGAGAGAGAAACATCAATGATGATAGAGAATCATTGATTGGCTACCATATGCACATCCCCTCATGGGGGATCCAGTATACAACCTGGGCATGTGTCCTGATGGAGACTTGAACCCTGACCTCCTGGGTCACAGGTCAAGGCTCAACCACAGAGCCACACTGGCCAGGACAATGTATATCCTTTCTTGCTGCTATCTTCTTATCACCAGTCTTAATTTTATTAAATAATCTACTACCCAGGGTTAGCAATCTCTATCCAATCAACATTTTGCCTAATAAATCTACGTATCGTTAGAAGGGTTTTGGTTGACATAAGTCATGAGAAGCAAAACTGAAATTTCATATTTGCTTGTTTAATCATTTTACTTTTGTTGTCTTTGACTCCTAATACCTCCAAAATCAGACTTAGAAACTTAAAAAAAAATGTAGTCTATAAACTGAGAGGCAGCTGCCTCAGTTTTTTCAAGCTTGGAAAACATGGTAAATTACACATATCCTGTAGTTGTCAAGTGCACCACATCCAATTACTTATGTCATTGAGGCAAGCATTTATTGGATTTAAAGTTCTGGTAAAATATCTTTGAGAATAAAATGCCTCTTCAGTCAATTATTTAAGATTTATGATGTTGAGTGACAGTCTTAAAGTTCTAATTTAATCTCTACTGCTCTTTGGACTCGTTGATTTGGCCTATTTTTCTCTATCTGCTTAGAGATGGTGCATCATTGATCCTGATGCTATTTTTGAGGGAGCTGGGGGAAAAAACCTTTGAGCTATCAGGGAAAATATATTATTTAAAAGTTCTTATAGAAGAAAGGTCATTGGCACAGATTTTCTGCAATAGGGGCAGTAGTGACAAAGTGTTCTTTGCTTTGAATTTGGGATAACCAACCAGTTCTTCTTTGGAGTGTTCACCTTTGTTGTAGATTTGCAGTAGCTCAGAAAACTAGACACATAGTGCAGATAAAGATAGAAGATTAAATTCAACCTGATACCTTCATCTTTTATTAAGTTAATGATGGTTTTCTCCCAAATTATCAAGAGAACAATAGGCAGAATATACTGTTAGAAGGAGGGAGCTATTGATTTGTTTAATATTATTTATTTAGTTACATTCAATTTGAGATCTTTTACTAATGCATTCCAGAAGGATATTACAGTTCATTTCACTCTTGTCAGTTGAACACTTTCAGGAGTCTGTTTTATCTAACAGGAATCCAGTAATAGGACACCATGAAAATACTTTTAGTATTATGAATACTACCAAATTGTCACATGAATGACTGACTTTATGGAAAAGTTTGGCACACAGATGTCATCAGTAGTTTAGTAGTTTAACAGGCCTTGGGCAAATTGTCAGTATCTTTGAATAGGAGATAGCTTTGTTGTATCTTAGATTGAAAACCCCCATAAAACATATCTTCCACTGTAACAAAACACAGGATATTCTTAAAAAGCTAGCAATGGAAGAAACTGTCTCTCTGTATTTAAACATATTTAACTTAGAAGCTATTAGACAAGACATTGCTTTGATTGTGTGGATTATATAGGTAATATATTTATCTCCCTAAAGCTTGGGAATGAATATTAAGCAGAAGAATTAAACCAATCCATTTGTCCCCATGGTAACATGAGCAGGGAAGGAATGAAAAACTAGGTAGATCATTTGAAATGAAAAGTATGAATACTTTTGGCCACTATAGGCAATCTTACTTTTGAAGGTATTATATTGAAAATAGCTTCTTTTGAACCAAGACTCAGTTTTTGGCTCCTTAAATATTCAAAATACTTATAAATAAAAGTATTTTTGTTGGTTAATTTTTGAGGTAATTACTACACGTACTACTTTAAGAGAACTTAGATGCAAAAAGCATAACATTTGATGATGTTCAGGCATCTTCCTCTAGAAATATCTATGTAACTACATATTTACAAAAGTTTGTTTATAAGGGACTGTACTATATGAAAACCCTTCCTTAGTGTCTCTACTAACTAAATCATGTTTGTTCTTTTAAAATCTACCATAAAGCAGATATAGCCATTTACTTAAATGACCTTAATGCAATTTTCTCAAGTACATTGGAATCTTTCAAGGACTTAAACTAACTAAATTATTTAAATTTTATTTATAAATAAAAGCTATCTTCATAGTTTAACTTTAAGAAAGGTACACTTACTATTAATTTTATCAGTTTTATATGGGATTATATTATTTGTGCAGAATTGTAAATAACTTTAAGATAACTCATTGACACTAGGCTCTTAGTAACATACCACACGTAGTACTTCTTACATAACTATCCATGAAAGTCAATATTAAACTTCACCAAAATAAATATATTTCAAGTGTTTTTATCTTGTTTTGTTATTTCTGAAAAGTGCAACACAGAACAATAATCCACACACACGTATTTCCAACTTTAATATACTGGTGACATGTTGTGATCTTAGCATTCAAAATGTTTCTAACTGTTCTGGAAAGCCACTATGAAGCCATTTTATTTGTCTTCATACAGCTTTTACCCCTAAAACAGCCACTTGCTTTCCTATTAAGATAAGTAGGCTGTGAGCACTTTAGAGGGCACTATGTTTTTTACTCAGTCTGTATATTTTTGAACCTTCTATACTGCTTAATTATTAAATGCATATTGAATGAATAAATGAAGATGGTACAAATGGCTTGATATATGTTCTGATATTCAGTTGGTTTGTTTCACTAATGGTTGACTGAAAAGTTTTAATTTTTTTAAAGTGAGTTCTCACTTTCTAAATTGTTTGAACGGGGAAAACATCTCTGTCATCTTCAAAATAGTGCATGATGAAAACATGGACAAACATGTAATAAACTAGGAAAATGTAGAAATACCAAAAATATAAAGGAAAGTTATAATTCTTCCAGAAAAATGCTTTGATAGTGAAGGCATGCAAAATAAATACATATCTTTGTAAACTATTGATGAATGTATTGTGAAGACTGTCCCTGTCCAATGAAAACAAGTGGTTACACATATTGCCATTATCTAGTCATGGTCCAAAGGTTGGAATGCATGTACCCAGGGCATAGTATTTATATGACTAAATATTGTATTAAGAGCTATTTTATCATTATACTTTTGAGGAATCAATTATTCTCATTTAAAAACTTTGAGTTTTGGATGGAAGGGGAAGTTCTCTACTTTGTGGATATTTTTCATCTAAGATCAGGATAACATGTTTTACATACCCCAATTTAGGAAACAGAGCTACTAGATACTATGATTTGAACTGCAAATCAAATGTTAGCTATATTCTTCAACAAGGAAGCTAATAACCATAATTTCCTTCAGCTAGAAACACGAAATCTATCAAACAATTCATACTACTATGAAAGGCCATTTGTGAAAACAACTGTGAAAATATCTATTTTCTCTAATGTTAATGCTTGTATATTAGCAATATTATTTTATTACTTATAATTGGCCAACATTACCCTAATGTTTCCATAAGGAGATACTATAAAACCATACTACATAATTACAACTGCATGCTATAAAAACATACTATGCAATCAATTCATGCACTCTATTAAAGAAGAGTACTAAGAAGATATCAGTTTTGTATTTTCATTTTCGTTATAAGAATATGTGCCTTATTTTAACTGTACATTCAATTACAGTCCTAGTAGAAAATAAATTATTTCAAGTTGCACATTTATACACAGACACTGCAATCCAACTTACACATTTTTTCCAAATTAAAAATTAATTTCAGCCTAATGTGGTATAACAAGACTAAAACTCAATTTGTACCAACTTAATTATATCTGGAGAAATGTTGGTAAAGTTTCATTAAAAATAATACTTGCTGTAAAAAATAGTTTTTCAAACACCTAGCAATCTTTGTGCATAAAATTTAGAGTGCGAGAAGAAACATACTTTTACTGCCCCGTCAGTGTGGCTCAGTTGGTTTGAGCTTTGTCCTATGCACCTGAAGGTTGCTGGTTAAATTCTTGGTCAGGGCAAATACCTAGCTGCAAGTTCAATTGTGGGTCAGGGTGAGAATGGGAGACAACTACTTGATGTACCTCTCTCATATCCGTTTCACTCTTTCTCTCTTTCTCCCTCTCTAAAAATCAAATCAATTAAAATTTAAAATGTAATGTTACTTATTTTCAGTAGAAATAAGATAAAACAAATTTTAAGTCAAAATCAGCAAAGGTTTGGGGTTCTTTGTTCTCTAATAGCACATCACCAAAGTAATTCAAATTCTAGTTATTTAAATAAGAGATTAGAATATCATGGATATTTCTGACAACCTTCTGCATAAAATGGAGTTTTTGAGAAATAGTTATTTTAAAATATCCTGATCCATGTTATTTACAGTTCATTTAGTTTTATTCTCTGTACATTGTAGGAAAGAACCAATACCACATCATGTAAAACTGAGAGGAGGTAGGTTAAACAATGTTGTTTGTGATTAGGCTTACATTTATAAGATGTGCAAACCTTAATATAGACAAGCCATCCACAATGTAATGAAGGCCATTGTGCTATTTGACAGTTGTATAGTAGATTGATCTTTTAACTAAAAATATATATTGCTGGTTATAGGAGTCAAGGAGTAAGTAATACTGAACACTTTGTCTACTTTCTTCAATGGCTATATCCAATTAAAAAAATGTTCCTATCCAATTTCAAGTTGCACATTTATTTTATTTTTTTAAATATATATATTTTTGATTTTTTTACAGAGAGGAAGGGAGAGGGATAGAGTGTTAGAAACATCGATGAGAGAGAAACATTGACAAACTGCCTCCTGCACACCCCCTACTGGGGATGTGCTTGCAACCAATGTACATGCCCTTGACCGGAATCGAACCCGGGACCTTCAGTCCGCAGACTGACGCTCTACCACTGAGCCAAACCGATTTCGGCATTTTCCTATCCAATTTAGCAAGCACTGAATTATAGTAAATGGAGAATAAATTTAAAATCTAAATTTTTACGCACTTACCTTACAAAATTGACTCACAGCACCTGACGATATTGTAAACTTCACATCTGGTTGTTCAGGCCCTACTATAATATCAAAATGCAGGAGCAGAATATTTGATTTGGAATGAAAGTTTAAATTGGCAGTGTCCTTGATACCACTGTGATTCTGAAAGCTAGAGAAATCTTGTAAAAGGCCACATTTCTTGGCATCAAGAACATCTTTGGACTCAGTGATATGCATAAAGATAGCACAATCCACAGAGCCATCATTGCCTTTGGAAAAGACTCCAAAATTTTGGTTATCGATAATTGTATAATTTCTACCAAGTGCATATGAATCAGAAAATGTTGAGATGGTCAAATTTTTAGGAGTTGGAGTATAATTTACTTCAGCAACAAAAACGGGGGTGCTACCATAAACAATATTAGGAACAGAAGAACTAGAACTAATTTACAATGTAGGCTCAGAGAGATTATTATTTTCTCTGGCATTAGTAGAATTATGAATGTTAAGAGTATTTATGACATAACTATTGGTGTTGATGGCAAAGTTGGAGCCAACACAACAACAAGTAGTGTTGTTGGTGTCAGTGACATTGACATTGCTAGTGGTAGAGTTGGGTCTGGCAGCATAGCTGGTTTTGGCAATTGAAAATGAGGTGTTAACAGCAAAACTTGAATCTAGTGCATGGGAAAATCTTGGAATGTAGTCAAGTTCTGAGTAATAGTTTGTAACAGCTGACTAGTTGCGACCAGCAGCACTGGTGGGTTTTGTATCAGAGTTGGAATCAGCATCCTTGTTAGAACTAAAAGCACTGTTGTGACTAGTGGCATGAGTAGGTGTGGCATTGTTAGAATCTGGGTAATTTTTAAGGTCAGGGATATTGTTGGAGACAGGGCTATTATTGTTGAGGGCAGGGCTGTTGTTGGGGTGAAGGCCATTGATGTTGAGATCAGATCCATTGTTATTGAAAACAGGGATGTTGGGACCCTGTCTGTTATTTTGGCAGCCAGGGTATTGTTTTGGAGGCTAGATCCATTTAAATTAGGGTCAAGTCTATTGTTGTTAGGGTCAGCGTCCTTAGCGGTGTCAGTACCATTGTTGTAGCTAATGTCATTGCCAGATCTAGTGGGATTGCTGAGGACTAGCACCATTGTTATAACTAAAGGTGTGGTCCATGCCAGTTCCATGTTGCAGCATAGAAGTGTTGTTTAGATTTTTGCCATTGTTTAAGCCAGCAATATAGTCCTGATAAAAGTCATTGTCTAGGCCAGAGGGATTGTCTGAATTAATGGTGTATTTCTTCTCAGAATCAGTGCTGTAGTTGAAGTTAGCATTGTTGTTAGTGTCTTTATCAATGGTAGAGTCAGGGTTAGTGCTGTAGTCAGTTCCATCACTAGAGTCACTGTCACTGTTGAAATCAGTTCCATTTGTAAGGTCAGCATCACCACTGGAATCAGATCCATTGTTTGTTTCTGTATCATTTTCAGCATTCCTATCTTTGGGATCACTATTATCAGGGTCAGACTTATCATTGGGATCTTTCTTATCGTTGGTATTATTTTCATCTTTAGGATCTTCCTCATCTTCAGAGTCTGTCTCACCTTCAGAGTCTGTCTCATCATTTCTCTCATCTTTGAGAATAGGTTTGTCTAAGTGTTGGACTTGTTTTCAAGTTGGCTGCTAGTAAGGTTAAATTGGTCCTCACTTTCAAGGCCAACAACATTGCTGATATTGATTATATTGTCTGGGCCAGGGGTACCATGGTACCACGTGGTATTTTGAGGGTTCATGGGAAGGATATAGGTATCAGTGGAGCCCATGAGATTACAGGAAGTCAAGCAACTTTCACGATGTAAATATAAAGTTGAACCCAAGAAATATTTAGAATCCCTTTGGTGTAGAAGACAGTGAATGTTCACTGAATGCTTAGGATCCATGGATTGAGATAAAAGTCTATTCCAAGAAGTATTATGGTGTCTAATAAATTTGGGCTCAAACAATATTTAGAACCCAAAGGAATTTGGATATGTAGAGGGCAGTCAGTGTCTGAATCATTATCAGAATCCACGAGACATTTATGAAAATGAGAATTAGTGATTTCCTTGGAATATTTGGAACATATTGTGGCTCTAGTGTCCGAGGAATATCTGCGAATCTTGGGGTGTATTGCAGACCAGGTGCTCATGGAGGTGGGGTGGCAGTCAAGTGCTGAAACTTCTGCAGAGTAATCCTCAGAATTTAGGAGATTAAAGGGATTAATTTGAGACCCAGAACTCTGTAGCCATCTATATTCTTTATAACAACTCTTATAGACAGATATTTTGTAACTAGTATTTTTTTGATGTTTTGGGTCTGGAGAAAGGTTCTGGCGGTGAATTTCCTTAAACTTTTGTTGTGAATCTTCTTTGTTACTGGGGGTTGGAGATACTGCTTTGCATCTTACAATATTTACATCACTCAGGTATCTTACATGTTGAATTCTGGAAACTGCTGTAGAGAAAATAATGAAATATGAGTAAGAATAATAAAAAAGACAATGAAGTTTAACTTTTATATTACAATACAAATATGTGCAAAGGAAAAAAATGTGATTGTCTTCAATAGGTTATTGCTATCTGATATTTCAAATGAGGACCATGATACTCAATTTTCTGCTCAAGCAGGTATCATCTTGCACTCAAGACATAGAAAATGAGACATGAACACTTATCTCACATTTTATACTCTTCAGATATAGAGAGCTTCTTTAAAAAAAAACCAACTCATTAAATAGAAAATGATTGCCATGTATGGCCAAAATAAACTTTGTTTGGCATAGCTTGTTTACTACAGAACTATAATTTTTAAATTTTTGTTTATTTTTTTCTTTATTGATTAAGGTATTACATATGTGTCCTATAGCCCCATTGACCACCCTCCCCCCACTCATGCCCTCATCCCCTGTTGTCAATGTCCATTGGTTAGGCTTATATGCATGCATACAAGTCCTTTGGTTGGTCTCTCCTCCTTTCCTTTCCCCTCCCCTCCCCTTCCATTTTGCTTCTAGAAATACTAGCAACTTTTCTTTATTGACATACTAGAGGCCTGGTACACAACATTCGTGCACGAGTAGGGTCACTAGGCCTAGCCAGCAATCAGGGCCAATCAGGGTCTTCCTTCCCATAGCTGCCAGCTGCTGACTGCCAGCTGGGACCTTCCTTCCCTGGCTTCTGGTTGCTGGTGGGGCCTTCCTTTGTTTCACGCCACCCCCTTGTCCTTCATTCCTCACTGGCACCTGGTGGTCAGTGCATGTCATAGCAAGTTGTTGAACGCCTGGTTGGTTGAACTTCCGAGGGGACAATTTGCGTATTATCCTTTTATTATATAGGATAATCCTTATATGGTATATAGTATCCATGTTTGGACAACATTTTCTTACGTTTCATATGTCAACATTGCAGACTTTCTGTTATTAAATTTATTACCAAGGATCAATTTTTAAAGCTATCAAGAACTCAAGGGAACATGATTCTACAACTTTACATGTTTACCAATATCTTAGCTTTAAAACTGAACTAAAATATTCAGTAAATGTCATAATGGTATAAGCCATGCTTTACAGGTAAGTAGGAAGAAATAAAATAATAAATGACTTAATTTAATTTTTATATATTTGTTGTTGTTGAAAGTATTACATGTGTCTCCTTTTCTCCCACATTGATCCCTTCTAACTTCTTTATTTCCCACCCCAGCCCTCCACCAGCCTACTGTCTGTGTCCGTGAGTTATGCATATATGGATACAAGTACTTTGATCTCTTCTCATCCACCTATCCATCCTTGCCTTCCCTCTGAGATTTGTCAGTCTGTTCCATAATTCTATGTCTCTGGATCTATTTTGTTCATCAGTTTATTTTAGATTCCACATATGAGTGAGATTATGTGATACTTGCCTTTCTCTGACTGGCTTATTTCACTTAGCATGATACTCTCTAGCCCCCCATACAATCCCAAAGGGAGAGAGATCCTTCTTTTTTACTACTGCATAGTATTCGTATTGAAAAATGTACCACAGCTTTTTTATCCACTCATCTACAGAAGGACACTTGGGCTGTTTCCAGATCTTAGCTGTTGTAAATTGTGCTGCTATGAACATAGGGGTACATACATTTTTTTCTGATTGATGTTTTGAGTTTCATTGGATATATCCCTAGAAGTGAGATCACTGGGTCAAATGGAAGTTCCATATTTAATGTTTTGAGGAAATGCCATACTATTTTCCATAATGGCTGCACCAGTCTGCATTCCCACCAGCAGTATATAAGAGTTCTCTTTTCCCTACATCTTCACCAACACTTGTCCTTTGTTGATTTGTTCATAATAGCCATTCTGACAGGTATAAGGTGATGCCTCATTGTAATTTTAATTTGCATCTCTCTGATAATCAGTGATTTTGAGCATTTTTTCAAGTGTGTCTTGGCCATCTATATATCTGCTTTGTAGAGGTGTCTACTTAGATCCTTTGTCATTTTTTAATTAGATTGTCTTCTTTTTGTTAAGTTGTATGACTTCCTTATATATTTTGGATATTAACCCTTGATCAGATGTATCACTGCTCAATATGTTCTCCCAAACAGAAGCTTTTTATTTTAATGTAGTGCTATTTGTTTATTTTCTTTTTTTGTTTCCTTTGCCCTAGGAGATGTATCTGCAAACATATTTCTACTAGAGATGTCTGAGATTTTGCCTATGGATTCTTCTAGAATTGTTATGGTTTCATTACTTACATTTAAGTCTTTTATCTATTTTGAGTTTATTCTTATATGGTATAAGTTGGTGGTCTAGTTTCATTTTTTGCATGTGTCTGTCCAATTTACCCAACACCATTTATTTAAGTGATTGTCTTAACTCCATTGTATGTTCTTGCCTCCTTTGTTAAATATTAATTAAACATAATGGTTTTGGTTTATTTCTGGAGTTTATGTTCTGTTCCATTGATCTATATGCCTGTCCTTATGACAGTACCAGGGTGTTTTGAGCACAGTGGCTTTGTAGTAAAGCTTGATATCTGGTATTGTGATTGCTCCAACTTGGTTTTTCTTTCTCAAGATTTCTGCGCTATTCTGAGTATTTATTGGTTCCATAAAAAGTTTTGTTGTACTTATTCTACATCTGTGAAATATGCTGTTGGTTATTTGTTGGTAATTTAATAGGGATTGATTAGACCTGTAGATTGTTTTGGGTAGTAGGAAATTTTAATGATATTAATTCTACCAATCAATGAACACGGTATATTCATTCACTTGTTTATATCTTTATTTATTTTTTCAACATCCTATAGTTTCCTGAGTATAGGTCTTTTACTTCCTTGGTTAAGTTTCTTTTGTTGTTGTTGCAATGGTAAGTGAGATAGTTTGCTTAGTTTCTCTTTCTGAGAGTTCATTATTGGTGTATAAAAATGCCATCAATTTTGGGGTCTTAATTTTGTATCCTGTTACATTGCCAAATTCATTTGTTAAATATAGTAGGCTTTTTGATGGCATCTTTAATGTTTTCTATGCACAATATCATGTCATCTAGGAATATGTTTTTTACTTCATCCTTTCCAATTTGGATGGGTTTCATGTTTTTGTTTTTGTTTTCAACCGGTATGGCTCAGTGGTAGAGCGTCGGTCTGCAGACTGAAAGGTCCCGGGTTTGATTCTGGTCAAGGGCATGTACATTGGTTGCAGGCACATCCCCGGTAGGGGGTGTGCAAGAGACAGCTGGTCAATGTTTCTCTCTCATCGATGTTTCTAGCTCTCTATCTCTCTCCCTTCCTCTCTGTAAAATATCAATAAAACATATTAAAAAAATAAAAAACAGTAGATGTCCTTCACCATTTCCTCAGTGTTCTAAGACCATTTTCCTGTTTTGATTTTAAGCAAAAGAGTAATACTTGAGGAAGTATCTGAGAATGCTGTGTGGTAGTTTCCACTTAGAAAATGATACATTTTATAAAAATGGAGATAGATCTTCTTATTCAATTTCTCTTAAGGTTATATAGAACCCTTAAGATAAAGTTTTAATTTCACACTCATCATATTTAGTAATTTATAAAAAATAACTTAAAGAAGGCAATTCTAAAAAGTATTCAGTAGGGTATGGTATGTATGACTTCACCTACAATTAATCATTTTTACTGTATAGCTCTCATGCATATATTTCTAAGAAAAAGCTAATATTCTTGTAAATAGATGCAATCATTATGTTGCCCCTGATAATATGATAGCTTTCAATTGTGCTTATATGATGTAAAAGACATAAGATCTTGGTAGTCTATGATTTTATGCTTTATGATAAATATTATAAATATAACAATAAAATTTCTATCTCAAGTCAAATGTCAACAAATATTAAAGGAAGGTGGCTACTATTATATTTAAGGGCTCTGTTCTTTAATAGCATGTATTACATATTTTACCCATATAGTACTTTTTTAAATTAGTGACAAAAGTTTATAGTCTCACAGGAAAAAATTGGTTAATTTTTAGACTTTCACATTCAAGATAATAGTGGCATGAACCAAACAGTGACAAAAAATCTGGTTGGAAAGCAAAATAGAAGTATATGGGTATTAAAGGTGTTCAGGGTTTTAAAATTCAATGAAAAAATACTTTTGAAATAGGATACAACAAATATGAGTTTGTATCACTAAATCTTTTTAGTATCTTAACTGTGATAAAGAGTGAGGCACCATACTTAGTGAGACAAAAATGAGATAGCATACTCAGGTTGCTCTACAGAGATATAGAACTTAAATTATAAGCAAGAAAGTACCTCTCATTTATAAGCCTGAAGATATATCTCTGATTTACAAAAGCAAATGAGTATATTCATATGCAAAAGTTAAATAGGGCATCTATAATGATCAATGTATTTATATGTGATGATCTGTACCTATAGAGTTTGATGTCGCTATAGCACAGAATGTATACATTATATAGTGAAGATGGCTATCAGAGACCATCTAAAGCCTTTACTCTTTTTATGGCTTTAGAATGGGGGTAAAATTAATAAATGACAACAAAATAGAATCTTGATGGCATCAGAGCAGAATAGCTATTTCTATATCATTTAGAAAACTCAATACTGTGTGTTAGATACAGCATTGGTTTTGCGTCAAATATCCTGTTTTTGAGAATCACGTTCTGCCATATATTACCGTATTTGCCGGCTTATAAGACGATTTTTTGGCCCTGAAAAATATGCCTCCAAGTGGGGGGTAGTCTTATACGGCGAGTATATAACAAACTCTGTATTTTTAGTGGAAATGTTAGGGGGTCGTCTTATACGCCCAGTCGTCTTATACGCCGGCAAATACGGTATTTTCAGGGCCAAAAAATCGTCTTATATGCCGGCAAATACGGTAGTCATATGACTTGGGAAAATTATACAATATTTACAAGCTATAATCTCTTTGTCTTTAATACAATTATATTAATGACTACCTTCTAAATTTTGTGAGGATTAAATGACATAATCAGTAAATATTAGGCATTTTTAACCTCCCAATATAGGATAATATAATATTATTGACATTTGGGGACTAGATTTTTATCCTTGTGAATCTTATATTCCTAGTGATTAGTCGTGAATTTTATAATATTATGTTAATTATCCAAATTTTATTAAAGTTAGAAAGGGTATGATTGCTCAATTATAAAGAGAAAATGTTAGGAATTTATTTTTTATTTTTGTATATTTACCTGACTAGTATTCCAAGAAGTTCAATAGCTATTTTCCCCACACTCTTTTATAGAGTGAAATAAGGCTTATTATAAAATGTGTTATTAGAAATAACATTTAGTTAAAATATATTTTTAAAAGACAGCTATCAAATAAACAACACTATGATTGTGACAAAGATTCCTACAAAGTAACAATTGTATTAATAATAACTGCTAATAGATAGCTTGAATTATATGTAATTGCTACTGATGTTATTAACTTTAAAATAAGACTTGATATTCACATTAAAGGAGAAAACTTTTTTCCTGCATTTTCTTTTTATTTATTTTAAAATTTAAATAATTGAGGTAATGAAGGAGATAACTTTTACTTGGTAAAATAAAATACTAAGTCAGTAGACTAGGCAAAGTAGAAAAGAGAATAACTGAAATAAGCAGTGTTTGCTAGTTTTAAAAAAGTAGTTAGACATAGAGTTAGACATTAAACTTAAAGATTGTCTTAGTAGAGAGATAGTAATACTTTTACTTAAAGTTGTTTTAGCCCCAAAATTTCCATGATTTCTCAAAACATTTTTAACTAAGCATTTTAATAAAACATCAATAAGTATATAATTACATTATATAGAAATCAGACACAAGTGTAATTGAATTTTGATTTTTGTTGTTGTTATTGATAATTTTTAAAATATCTTACCTTTAAAAAGTACACAAGATGACATATTACTGAAAATGGAGAAGTAATGGCACTTCAGAACTGCATCCTTCTGTAAAACAAGAGGTGGAAACAGCTGTTAGAATACAATTTTTTTTCAGAATTCTGAAAGAAAAAATTTACCAAAAAACACCTTAAATAAAAAAGGAAAATCTTGGTGAAGAAAGAGCTGTTACTTGGTAATGAAATAGTGTTCTGTTATTTTAAACTGCCTAATTACCATCTTTCACTTCCCAGATCAGTGGTGGCAATGAGAAAACAGCCCTGTATTCATGGTGCAGTTTGCTAGTATAAGAGGTAGCAATAAATATGCTTCATTCTCAAAGACTTGTAGCTGTGGGTTTTAACATCTCTGGCAGTTTCCTGATGGACTAATGCATGAACTTCCTTTTGTTTTGCTCAACTTAAAGCATCCACAGGGCTGGCCAGCTTCCTGGACAGCTTTTGCTGAAAAAATTTTAAGACATAAGTATGGTCCAACACATTCTGGGGCAAAAGCCAATGGTTTGGATGTTGGAAAGACCAAAATGCCTGAGGAGGAGGAGGTTGTAAAGAGAGGTATATAGGTGGAATAAGGACTTTTAAAATTCCCACAGGTATTAAGAATAAAAAAAGGATACAAGCAAGGTCAAGGAATAAATTAAAATAAAAAAATAAAGAAACTCCGAGAGGGAAGTTTATAGTTGTAAATGCATATATTTAGAAATTAGAAAGATCTCAAATAAAGAGCCTAATGTTTTACCCTAATAAAGTACAGAAATAACAAATTAAGGCCTAAGTAAGCAGAAGACGGAAAATAACTAAAATCAGAGTGGATATAAATTAGAGACAAGAAAAACAATAGGAAAGATCAAGAAAGCTAAAAGGTCTTTTTAAAAATACTAAAACAAAATTCACAAACTTTAAGCTTCAGAAATGAAACTGAAGATATTACAACTAATATTATACAGTAGAAGTACATGGGAAGATAATAAACTACTGTGAGCAAATATATGCCAAAATTTAGATAATGTAGAAGAAATGGATAATTTCCTAGAAATTCAGAACCTACCAACACTGAGTCTAGAAGAAACAGAATATTTGAACAGACCAATAACAAGAGATTAAAACAGCATAAAAACTCACAACACATTGGACCCTAAAACAAGATAGCTTTGTTGGTGAGTTCTACCAAATACTTAAAGAAGAAATAATATCAATATTTCTCAAACGCTTAAAAAATTTGAAGAGAAGGAACACTTCTAAACGTATTTCATGATGCCAGCATTACCTTGATACCAAATACAGATAAGGACACTGCTAAAATAGAACGCTACACCCATATCTCTGATGAATGAAGATGTAAATATTTTAAAAAATATTAGGAAATGAATTTATAGAATACATTAAAATACTTCTACATCATGAGCAAGAGGTATTTATCTCTTGAATACAAAGATGATTAAACATATACAAATCAATAAATGTGATACACCATATCAATAAAATGAAATATTAAAATCACATGATTAACTCAATAAATCATTGACCAAATATGACATCTTTTCATAATAAAAAGCTACAACAACTTCTGGGAATATATCATAAAACCCCAAAACACCAATCAGAAACAATATATGCACCCCTATGTTCATAGCAGCGTTACCAAGTGCCCATCAGTAGATTAATGGATAAAAAAGCTGTGGGAGAGTTAAACCATGAAATACTATGCAACTGTTAAAAAGAGGGATCTCTTACCCTTTGGGACAGCATGGATGGACCTAGAAAATATTATGCTAAGTGAAATAAACCAATCTGAGGAAGAAAAATATAACATGACCTCTCTTATTTGTGGAATCTAATGACCATAATGAATTAACTAGCAAAATAAGACGTGATGCATGGAGGCATGGAATAGACTGACACACCTAGATGTGGGGTTGTGGGGACAATAAGAGATAAATCAAAGAACTTATATGCTTACTAGAGGCCCGGTGCATGAAATTCTTACATGGGGAGGGCGGAAGGGGCCCTCAGCCCAGCCTGCACCCTCTCCAATCTGGGACCCCTTGAGGGATGTCAGACTGCACACTGAGGCCCAATTCCTATCTGTATCAGGCCTAAACAGGCAGTCAGACAACCCTCTTAACAATCCAGGACTGCTGGTTCTCAACTATTTGCCTGCCTGCCTTCCTGATTGCCCCTAACTGCTTCTGCCTGCCAGCCAGAACATCCCCTAACCACTCCCCTGTCAGCCTGATTGATGCCTAACTGCTCCCCTGCCAGCCTGTTTGTCCCTAACTGCCCTCCTCTGCAGGCCTGGTCATCCCTAACTGCCCTCCCCTGTGGGCCTGGTCACCACTAACTGCCCTCCCTGTAGGCCTGCTCTCTCCTGCAGGCCTGGGTCCCCCCAACTGCCTTTCCCTGCAGGCCCGGTTGCCCCCAACTTCACTCCTCTGATGACCTGGTTACCCCTAACTGCCCTCCCCTGTGGGCTTGATTGCTCCCAACTGCCATCCCCTGCTGGCCATTTTGTTTCCACATGGGGCAGCATTTTTTACGTCATGGGGGTAGCCATCTTGTGTGTTAGAGTGATGGTCAATCTGCATATTACTCTTTTATTAGATAGGATAGAGGTCTGGTGCATGGGTGGGGGTCAGCTGGTTTGTCCTGAAGGGTGTCCCAGATCAGGGTGGGGGTTCCCTTGGGGCATGGGGCAGCCTGGGTGAGGGGCCAGTGGTGGTTTGCAGGCTGACCACGCCCCCTAAAGACCTAAGTGGAAGTCCTGGTATCTGGGATTTATCTTCTACAATTGAAACTTTGTAGCATGGAGCAAAGCGAAGCCTCCTGCTTGCTCCTTGGTGGCAGCCATTTCTGTTGGGATTTATCTTCTATAATTGAAACTTTGTAGCCTTCAGTGGAGGCCTCGGCCAGCCAGGGTGTGCACAAAGCTTGGCTTCCTCCATTGCCAGGGAAACCCAAGCCTCCCTCCTGCTCACTCAGTGGCTGCAGCCATCTTGGTTGGGTTAATTTGCATAGTCACTCTAGATTGGCTAGTGGGCATAGCATAGTGATGTTTAATTTGCATATCACTATTTTATTAGCATATATATATTTCCAAGAGATATGAAAGCAATCCAAATTTATATCAAATGATGCTTGGATAAATATTGAGCAGTAAAGGAATGAAGTGATGATGCATGCTACAATATGGATAAACTTTCAAAAAATTATGCTAAGTGAAAGAAGTCTGTCACAAAAAGTACATATTATATGATTCTATTTATAGTAGAGCTTCAGTGGATTCTGTATTTGCAAATTCACCTACTCACTAAAAATTTTAGTAACCTCAAAACCATTACTTATTGTACTTTCATGATCGTTTTCAGACATGCTTTAGAGTAGCAAAAGATCTGAGTCATCTCTCAGCTCAGGTTGACAAAGCCAGCACTCAATAACATGGGATGTCTTTCCATTTTGTGTGTGGGGGTTATCTTATTGCTTTCAACAAAGTTTTTGCACAGAAAATTCATTTCTTGGATAAATTTATTCTTAAATATTTGATTGGCCTCAGGGTAAACTCCTCCCATTGATGTGCCAACAGCATTTAACACTTTAACTACAAGAGGAAGTTCGTACACAACACAAACAGGGGTCACATCTCTTACACCCAGCTTGGGTGATCTGTGAGGCTGTGCCAGTGGACTCTGCAAGACACCTATTACATTAAGCCATTATACCAAGTGTGTGATATATAACAATTCTATCTAATACACAGAAGCAAATATAGGGAGGCTGCTAAAATGAGGAGATAAAGAAAAATGTCTCAAATGAAGAGAACAAAACTTCAGAAAAAGAGCTTGATAAAGGGAAGACAAGCAATCTACTAGATGCAGAGTTCAAAACACTGGTTATAAGGATGCTTTATTAACTTAGTGAAAACCTCAACAGCATAAAAAAAAAAAACTAGTCAGACTTGAAGGATACACTAACTGTAATGAAGAATAATTTACAGGGAATCAACAGTTGAGTAGTTGAAGCTGAGAATCAGATCAGATATTTGAAATATAAGGAAGCAAAAAAAAAAACACCTACTCAAAATAGGAAAAAAGAATTAAAAAATGAGGATACTGTAAAGAGCCTCTGGGAGAACTTCAAGCACACCAACATTCACATCATGGGGAAGCTAGAAGGATAAGAAGAAAGAAATTGAAACCTATTTTGAATAAATGATGACAGAAAACTTCCCCAACTTGGTGAAGGAAATAGACATACAGTTGATAAATAAGTTTATTTACAGACCCAGGAAGTATAGAGAGTCCCTTAAAAGATGAAAACTAAAAGGCCCACACCAAGTCATATCACAATTAAAATGCAAAAGATTAAAGACAAAGAGAGGGTTTTAAAAGTAGTAAGTGAAAAGAGTTAATTAATTACCTACAAGGGAGCACCCATAAGCTGATTTCTCCACAGAAACTTTGAAGTCCAGAAGGGATTGGCAACAAATATTCAAAGTGATAAAAAAAAAAACAAGGGCCTATAACCAAGACTGTTCTACGCAGCAAGGTTATCATTTAAAATTGAAGGAGAAATAAAGAGCTTCCCAGACAAGAAAAAACCTAGAGGTTCATTACAACCAACCCAGTATTACATGAAACCTTAAGGGAAAGGAGGAAGAGGAGGAGGAGGGGGAAATGATACAAAATATAAACAATAACTTGGTAATAAATACATATCTATACACAATTGCACCTAAGAAACACCAACAAAATCAATAAAGCAGAACAGAAACAGACTCATTGATATATAGAACTGTTTGACAATTACAAGATGGGAATGGAGTGGAGGGATGGGTGAAAAAGGTGAATGGATTAACAAATACAAGTTGATAGTTACAGAATACTCATGGAGAAGAAAATTACAGCATAGGGAATATAGCAATAATGTTCAAATAATTATGTATGTTATCAGATTGGTATGGAATCATGTTTAAGTTATGTCTAGTCACTGGAGTATACACTGAAACTAATAATGTATGCGAACTGTAACTGAAAATAGTAAAAAAAAGAAGCAAGTTTTAATAGCTAATGAACATTTGTTACATTGGATGTCTGACCCTTAGTGCCTGATGGTTTTATGACATAGTGTACATATTTTTGAGCAGGTCAATTTGAATGCTAACACTGACAAGATAAAAAGGTCTTAGGAAAGCCTTGCTTGTGGATTGGACATGAAACACAGACATCTGGCCTTACACAGTGTCATGGCTTTGCTGCTGCTGAAAGAAAGCCACCGTTTTTGTTTGTTCCTTTGTAATCCTGAATTCACAGACATTGTCTGGACTTGACTCTAATCTGCAATCTGATCCTTTCTGCTATGAAACTGTTGTAGCTTCACCACTAACTCTGCTAAACTGAAATATGGTGAAGTCTCTTTAAACAATGAACAGAATTCAGATTCTGGAACTGTTTCAGATTTATGACACCCCTCTACATGGCCATAAACTATGAGAGCATTATGGATGATGGATGGATTATCTGGGCCATATACATATGTCCACAGAAAAGAGCATATCCTCTGATACTATCATCTATAATCAAAATTCTAATATCTGTATTTTTAAAAAATACATTTTATTGATATTTTCACAGAGAGGAAGGGAGAGAGATAGAGAGCTAGAAACATCAATGAGAGAGAAACATCGACCAGCTGCCTCTTGCACACCCCCTACCGGGGATGTGCCCGCCACCAAGGTACATTTCCTTGGCCGGAATTGAACCTGGGACCTTACAGTCCGCAGACTGACACTCTACCACTGAGCCAAACCGGTTTCGGCCTAATATCTGTATTTTTGATACAGAGACTGGCTTTCTAATTTGTTATTACAGCCCAAATTATAAATTTGCTGAGTGAACACCACAGAGTGATGATCTCTCCTCCTACTACTGATAGGTATGATTCTGGACTTCCTCTTAAGCTTTCTCACTGCTGTTTACTTGTTGACTTCTAGCCTATTTGCAGTCTGCAAAAAATGGCCTCATAGTCTGACTCTACGTCCTTCACCTTCCTCCACCTTTATCTTAATATGGAAATTTGCTTGTGAAATGGAGCTGTCCCCAGAAAATCATTGATCTTTTCTAGGCTGCACATAAGTAAATAATCAGGATAAAAAGGGTGGGAGATTATATAAACCAAGTTTAAAAATTCAGGATTTTATCCTAATGTGTTTTTCTAGTCAAGCTATCTATAATAATAAAAGCATAATATGCTAATTAGACTGGACGTCCTTCCAGACGTCCTCCTAGATGACCTTCTGGACTAAGCTGGGGCTGTGAGGGAAGCCCAGGTCCCGGGAGCCTGCTGGTGGCCAGAGGGAAGCTGGTTCCTGCAGCTGGGGGATGGGATGCCTACTATTGCATGAATTTCGTGCATCAACATAAAAATATTTTTCTATAAAAAATGCTTTCGTATCTTTGCATGCTTCCCA
Source organism: Vespertilio murinus (assembly GCA_963924515.1). Classification (NCBI taxonomy): domain Eukaryota; kingdom Metazoa; phylum Chordata; class Mammalia; order Chiroptera; family Vespertilionidae; genus Vespertilio; species Vespertilio murinus. The sequence continues at coordinate 25,521,604 of OZ004710.1, forward strand.
TCCAGACAAAGGATTCACTAAAAGTAGGGGGTTACTGAAAACAAAATATAAATATTATTTATCTTGTAACAATGGGGATAATACAAACCCTGATACCAATAATTTTTTTCAGTTTTGTTCTTTTTTCTCTTTTTTCTTTTTTTAATGTTTAAAATATTAAAAAATAGTAGTGCATATATCTCCTTGACTTTTTTTGACACCAATAATTTTTATCAAAACTCTTCCTAAAAGCTTTTTCCTCTTTCTGAAAGAAAATGCCCTGTGATGACTTAAGTGGCTGTGAGCTATATGATTTCAAATTGACTGGCAAGCTTAAGATCACTCCTGACTGCTGATTATGAGATAGTCAGGGGTGGCCCTAGCTCCTGCACTTCCCCTATAAAACATCCCCAAATATCATACAAAGTACTAAGGAGGATAAGCTGATGTCATGGATAAATGAAACTTCTGACTTGACTGCTTTCAGGCAATCTTTCTGAATCTAAGGTAGAACTGAATTGGACTGAACTAAAATTACTAAGGCAGGCTGAAACCAGTTTGCTCAGTGGATAGAGCGTCGGTCTTCGATTCTGGTCAAGGGCATGTACATTGGTTGCGGGCACTTCCCCAGTAGGGGGCGTACAAGAGGCAGCTGGTCGATGTTTCTCTCTCAGCGATGTTTCTAACTCTCTGTCCCTCTACCTTAATCTCTGTGAAAAATCAATATATATATATATATATATATATATATATATATATATATATATATATATATATTTAAAAAAAATTACTAGGGCAGAAGGCCCCATGGAGGGAGGCCACAGCGGGGATCCTGTTAACCTGTATTGTTGGGCTAATTGATGTCCTGTTTGGATTGTGTTTCCAAGGGTTCAATGTGTATTCTCCATGATTATATTTATTGTATATTTACCCTATTATTATTATGGCTCAGCTCTCCAAGTTTTTCAGGTTAACTGTTACTTATTAGGCAGTTATGTTATGTTAGAATTGATTCTTTGGGCCAGATGAAACTGGTTAACAGAAACTTAAGGAGGATATGATCTGTCTTTCTATGATAGATGTTTTTGATTAGTGGGATTTGTCTGACCTAAATCAAGGAACTATAAAGGTCATACCTGGGATTAGCACTGCAGGTTGATACCACTCTACTAATAATTTCCCTATAAAGACATCCAAGCTAAGAACCAATGGGATGAACTATGTAGAAAAGGGTTAATATACAAGTCCTGAGACTATTATATTTAAAAAGGCCTGCTTACAAGGTTAGCTCTTGGCTGAGATCTGGGAACTTGAATTTGGGGAGGATTCCTAACATTCCCAGAATATATGAGTGGTTCACTAAGCCTAAATTAAATTACTTGTACAAACGATATGGATTATGGTGAACACCTGTTTTCTTCCTGAAAATCTGGTAATTTGGTATATGCTACACAGAAGATAGCCATATGACCAATCTCCAGGATAATCCTAAGGGATACTGAATTCTGGAATGACAGGTGAGGTGCTCCATGAAACCATTTCCAGTGAAACTTGTGAAACTTATTTTTAAAACATAAACCATTTTAAATCTTTGGAAATAGCCTTATGGCCATATGACAAATATATTTAAAAAACTTTTTAAGACAATCTACTACAATTCAGTAAAGGAAGAGTTTGTGACACTTGAAATAAGAATTATCTATCTCGCCGAAACCGGTTTGGCTCAGTGGTAGAGCGTTGGTCTGTGGACTGAAAGGTCCCAGGTTCGATTCCTGTCAAGGGCATGTACCTTGGTTGTGGGCACATCCCCAGTGGGGGGTGTGCAAGAGGCAGCTGGTCAATGTTTCTCTCTCATTGACATTTCTAGCTCTTTATCTCTCTCCCTTCCTCTCTGTAAAATATCAATAAAATATATTTAAAAAAAGAATTATCTATCTCTCTCTTCTCCCAATACAGCAAGATGAAAACTGTATTCCAGTGAAGTGTATCCAAGAACATAGGACTACTACTCCCCCAAGCTCCCAATTTAGGGACTTTCTTCTCAATAGAAGCAGGATGCCAGCATTTCTTATCCTGACTCCAGCTATCAGTTCCAGGAGAGTGTGGTCAAGAGGTGAGGACTTTGTTCTTCCTGCCAGTTCCCAGTCATGGTATAGAAAATTGATCTTGGCCAAGGTGCTGCTGATATTAACAAGGCCCCAACTGTCTTTGTCTTAGCTCACAAGACAGTGGTTTCACGCCTAGGTAAGGAAGCCAAGAAAACCTGGATTCTTTGTCTATTTCCACTGATCTCTTAAAGTCCTAAAACATTCAGACAGATGTACACTATTATCTCCACCTTGGATCCAGAGCTTTGTTTTAGAGATTTTACCTGGTGGGAGAAGCATGCCTTGAAACAGTTTTTAATCTCATCTGTGACTAACTTTATTTGCAACAAAGCATAGAGAAGTTCAAGATTAAGAGAGCTCTCAAAACCAGTAAAAATTGTGGTACATGGCAGTAGAAAAGACACTGGTAGAGTTGAAGAAGTTAAAGGCTAAACCATAGGCCAGCTATTTTGAGGAGAGAACATAGGAAATTAATAGATGGAAGGAACATTCTCGGAATCAGACAAATATTAACAGCAACATAAGAACACTTTCCTTCAAAGAAGGCTAAATTTGATTAGATTAGTCCTGTAGAACAATTTATCCTCGAGGGTATTGTTGAAAAGAACAGAGAAATTAGCAGTCAATTAGTGGAGCTCAACAGCTGGATGAGGCTAGGGAATGAAAAATAAAAATAAAAAAATAAAAAAAGTGAGACCTGCCAAAACCATTGTCATCATAGTGTGACTGTGGACAAACAAAAGCTATGCTTCCCTGAAGCAACATCAGAGGCCTGACTCGGTAGGAAAGGAAACACACATTGCTGAAATAATATAGCCAGCCACAAATAATCATATAAATAACAGTAGAATGTTAGAAGCTGTACCTGGAGTTGCTACATTATATTAGATAAAAGGTCTAGCTTCCAGCAAAAATTTGACAAATACAATAAAAAAGTATGAACCAATTACATGGGAAAAAGAGGCAAAAGAAAACATATATAAGAGAAAACAGATGTTTAATTTAGAAAAAAAATACTTCAGAGTAGCCATTTATAAATATATTGAAAAACTAAAGTAAACTACAATTAAAGAAATAAATGAAGGTATAATGACAATATCATATTAAATTCAGAACATGATTAAAAATAAATTATAAAAACTAAATAGGAAGTTCTGTATTTTAAAAGATTAATTAATAAGTAAAATAAAAATTTATCAGAGAAATCAAGATGATGGCATAGATAAATACTGAAATTGCTGACTGGTACAACCGATAATACTACAACTAAAAGACAAATTGGACATCATCCAAAATCACAGGAAGGCTGGCTGAGTGAAAATTCTACAACTAGAAGGGAAGAGAAAAGCACACTGAGACTCAAAGGAGGTGCAGAAGTAAAGTGCAGAAGTACAGAGGTGTGCATGGAAAGGGCTGGCAACTGAGTAAACTGTAGTATTTTCTATCGGGAAGGAGACACAAGCTCCCAACTGATCTGAACTCCAGTTCCAGGCAGGACTCTGGGGACCCAGACTCATGGAGAGAAACTAGACTGTCTGGCATTGGGTGGAACTTGAGGGTGGCTTTCTCTCAGAGGTGCTTGCAGTGATTACTGAGGAACATTGAGACACAGGGACCTCTTAGGGCAGAGTTGAGGATAAGCCATAGCTGTTTGCTCTGCCCTGTGGATTCCCTGAGACCCCGCTCGACCCAAGCTGTACACAGAGGCTTTTGCATATGAGTGGCCTGGCCCTTTGCAATAGAAAATTACCTAACAAACTGAAGCTGGGTGAGAGAGCTCCAGAACTTCCAAAAGAAGGCCCAATACTCCACAGCAGCTTGCACTGTCTCACAGCTGGGTCTCATCTGGACATCTCCAAACCCCAAGCAAAGAAGAGGAATCTTCAGATCTCTCCATAGCTCCTGCTGGGTAGCCTCAAGAAGAGGCTAAATTAACACTTCCTTGGATAGCCAAGAGGCTAAATTAACACCCCCTTTGATATCCCAGTGGTCAGAGTGGGACTATCCAGATTACAACTTCTCAGATCCATAAGGAACACACTCAGGGGGCAGACTCAGTGAGCACCAAAGCCCCATTGAAGCAACACTTGCACCATAAAGGTGTCTCCAGCACAGAGTTCTCCCATTGTAGACACAGCTGATTCTCACAGCCAATTGGCTTGGAGGTTAATTCCTTCCAGTGATACCAACAACAATCAAGGCTTACCTACAACAAAGGGGTGCATCAAGAGTGTCCACCTCAGGTAACTCAGAAGGATAAGCCACTGGGCCCTATAGGACACCTAACACACAAAGCCACTCTGTCAACACAGAAAAGCAGCCAAAATATGGAGACTAAGAAACAGGTGAGAAATGACAGAAATGGAGGAAAGCTAACTATTGGATATAGAGTTCAAAACCACAGTTGAAAGGTTTTTCAATAACTTTCTAGAAACTGACAATAAATTTAGTAAGCCCCTCGAGGATATGAAAAAGAACCAACTGGAAATTAATCATACACTGACTGAAATAAAGAATAATATACAGAGATCCAATAGCAGACTAGAGGATCACAAGAATCAAGTCAAAGATTTGAAGTATGAAGAAGCAAAAATCACCTAACTGGAAAAAAAAGAAGAAAAAAAATGAAGATAGTGTAAGGAGCCTCTGGGACAACTTCAAGCATACCAACATCTGAACTATGGGGGTGCCAGAAGAGAGAGAGCAAGATATTGAAAACCTATTTGAACAAAAAATGACAGAAAACTTCCCCTACTTGGTGAAAGAAATAGACTTACAAGTCCAGGAAGCACACAGAACCCCAAACAAAAGGAATCCAAAGAGGATCACACCAAAACACATCATAATTAAAATGCCAAGGGCAAAAGAGAATATTAAAAGCAGCACGAGGAAAATAGTTACCTATAAGAGAGTACTGGTATGATTGTCAGCTGATTTCTCAATAGAAACTATGCAGGCCAGAAGGGAGTGGCAATAAATATTCAAAATGATGAATAACAAGAACCTACAATCAAGATTACTCTACCCAGCAAATCTATCATTCAGAATTGAAGGTCAGATAAAGAGCTTCACAGATAAGTAAATCTAAAGGAGTTCATCACCACCAAACCAGTATTATATGAAATCCTAGAAGGTATTCTTTAAGAAGAAGAAGAAGAAGGGAAAAGTAAAGATAAAAATTATGAACAACAAATACATGTCTATCAACAAGTGAATCTATAAAGCAAGTGAATAAAAAATCTGATGAACAGTATAAACTGGTGAATATAATAGAATCAGGGACACAGAAAGGGAGTGGACTGATGATTCTTGGGGGCAAAGGGGTATGGGGGTGTGTGGGAAGAGACTGGACAAAAATCATATACCAATGGATGAGAACATTGGGGCTGACGGGGTAATGGCAGAGGGCAGGGTGGGAACCGGGTGGAGGGAAGCTATGGTGGGGAAAAAGAGTAAGCGCTGCAATAATCTGAACAATAAAGATTTATTTTAAAAAATCACTAGAAGGGTTCAATAATAGGTTTTAACTAGCTGAAGAAACAGTTAACAAACTTAAGGATAGATCAATAGGGATTATGCAATCTGAAGAACAATGGCAGTAAATAATGAACAAAGTGTACTGAGTTTCAAAGGAATATGAATTTATTTCCAACATTAAGCTCATTATACTTGGGAGTAATAAAAGGAGAGAAGAGGAAAGAGAAGAAAATGTATTTACTGAAACAATGGCTGAAAATCTAATGAATTTATTGGAAAACATGTATACAAGAAGCTCATACAAGAAGGGTAGCCCTAGCTGGTTTAGCTCAGTGGATAGAGTTATTAGTCTAGGGACTGAAGGTTCCTGGATTCTATTCCAGTCAAGGGCACATGCCTGGGTTGCAGGCTTGATCCCTAGTTGCAGGCCTGCAGGAGGCAACTAATCAATGATTGTTTATCATCATTGATATTTCTCTCTCTCTCGACCTCCCTTCCTCTCTGAAGTCAATAAAAATACATTTTTGAAAAGAAGGGTAAAAATGAAATCCACAATATATACATCATATATGCACATTCTGAAAATAAAAGGCAAGGAGAAACTTTAAAATACAGAAGAGAAAACATGTCCTGGACAAGAAACTCAATTAGATTAATGACTGACTTTTTAGAAGGAACAATGGAGTCCACAAGGAAGTGAGATAAAATATTTAATGTGCTCAAAGAAAATAATGATAACTAAGGACGCTATATTAAGCAATGCTGTATTTAAAAAATGAAGGGGAACAAAGTCATTCTCAGTTAAACAAAAACTAAGATAAATTGGTGCTAGAAGACTCACCCCATAAGAAATATAAAGAAAGTTTTTTAAGGCAGAAAGCAAGTGGCTTCAGACTGTAACTTCAATCCATATGTAAAAACAAAATAATTATTATTGATGTGTAATTATAAAAGGGAGTATAAATACATATTTTCTTTCTTTAAAATCTATTTTATAAAATAATATGCATATAATGTTATTACAGAACTATAACATATCAAAATGTAACATATTTGCTAATAACAGGACAAAGGATTTGGGTGGCAGCAAAACTGAATTGGGCTGAGGAAATTGATTCAGATCATTGGTCGCCCAATGGTGGTTTACGGACCACTGGTGGTCTGTGAGGTCCACAAGGTTGGTGACCACTGCTCCAGATGTTAAGTGAATTTCAGAAAAACAAATGAAGAGAATGATAAATAATAAAATTAATATAATAATAGTTATAAATATATTCTTGTTTTTCTTTATGCTCTCAGATTTTTTAAATAATAAACTTACATAAAGTAATAATTATAAAAATGTATTAATGTGAATTTAACATGAATAATGGTCATGTGTATAACATTATCATAAAACGGTAACAAAAATATAGGAATAAAATGTATATATTTCATTGGAATTAAGTTAGCATAAATCTGAAAGAAATTGTGATAATATGTACATGGTGTGTCATAGAAAACCATTGAGAAAATAATAAAAGTGAGGAAACCATGACAAAAAAGTTAAATGCTTCATTAGAAAATATCACTTAAAGCATAGCAAAGCCATAAAGAAGGAATAAAAAAACAAAAAAGACAACCAATATATAAAATGAAAAATAGAATTGTATACATAAATCGAACTGTAACAACAGTAATACTATATTTGATTGGAAATCTAGGCATTAGAATAGATAGCAAAATAAGATTTATTTATATGTTCTTTAGAGGAGGCACTTTAGAATCTAAAATACAAGTAGACTGAAAGAAAAAGATGGATAATATATGTCATGCAAACACAGAAAGATGGAAAGATTAAATATCAGAATAAAATACTTTAAAACAAAATACTTTACTAGAGAAAAAGAGGGACATTTAAAAAATGATAAACAGGACCCTAGAGATAAGATGCTGCAAGACTACCACAAGAAACTGCTGGAGCACAAAGAAATTGACGGCCACCTCAAGGAGTTAAGGGAACAATTATGAGAACTTACCAAGCAGTATGAAAAGTCTGAAAATTATCTGAAGATCCTACAAGGTGTTGGGCAGATTGTGTGTGAAGTACTTAAGCAGTTAACTGAAGAAAAGTTTATTGTTAAAGCTACAAATGGACCAAGATATGTTGTGGGTTGTTGTCAACAGATTGACAAAAGTAAGCTGAAGCCAGGAATAAGAGTTGCTTTGGATATGATTATACTAACCATCATGAGTTATTTGCCAAGGGAGGTGGATCCATTGGTTTACAGCATGTCTCATGAAGACCCTGGGAATGTGCCCTATTCTGAGATTGGAAGGCTATCAGAACAGATTTGGGAATTAAGAGAGGTAATAGAATTACCTCTTACAAACCCAGAATTATTCCAGCATGTAGGAATAATACCTCCAAAAGAGTGTTTGCTATATGGACCACAGCGTACAAGAAAAACACTCTTGGCATGAGTGGTTGCTAGCCAGCTAGTCTGCAATTTCTTACAGGTTGTATCTAGTTCTATTGTAGACAAGTACATTGGTGAAAGTGCTCATTTGATCAGAGAAATGTTTAATTATGCCAGAGACCACCATTTTTATGGATGAAATAGATGCTATTGGTGGGTGTTGTTTTTCTGAGAGTACCTTAGCTGATAGATTCAGAGAACTTGAATGGAATTACTAAATCAAATGGATGGATTTGATACTCTACATAGAATTAAAACAATCATGGCTACAAACAGACCAGATACACTGGATCCTGTTTTCCTTCATCCAGGATGATTAGATAGAAAAATACATATTGACTTACCAAATGAGCAAGCAAGATTATATATATTGAAAATCCATGCAGGTCCCATTACAAAGAATGCTAAAATAGATTATGAAGCAGCTGTGAAGCTTTCACATGGTTTTAATGGAGCAGACCTGAGAAATGTTTGTGCTGAAGCAGTTATGTTTGGAATTTGTGCTGATCTTGATTTTGTAGTATAGGAAGACTTCATGAAATCAGTCAGAAAAGTGGCTGATTCTAAGAAGCTAGAGTCAAAATTAGACTACAATCCTGTGTAATTTACTGTGAGGATTTTGATGGCTGCATGACAGACATTGGCTTAATGTAAAAATAAACTAAAATAAAATAATGTATGTATTGGCAATAATCTCATTAAAAGTCATGAATAAAAATATAGTATGTGAATAACAAAAATTAGTAACTCAGTATTTGTTCTTCTAAGATTGCACAGAAGAAATCTGTATGTTTGTTAATGTTGCATTTATTGCAGCAGAAGTTATGAGTGTGTTGTAACTTTTCATATTTGTTGTGTAAGCATTTTATAAAGGGAAGAGATCAACCAAAGGACTTGTGTGCATGCATCATGGACAATAGGGGGGCAGGGGAATATGTAGGGAGGGGTTTGGGATGGGAATGGGGGGATAAGGACAATTATGTGATACCATAATCAATAAAAATTTTTAAAAAATCGAAAATGGTTTGAGATAGTAGTACATTTCTATGACTTGTTTTCCTCATCCTAAAAAGTTGAATAAAATCTGTTAGATTCAGTTCTACATAAAAAATGATAAACAATCAACCCATGGAAGAGATATTATAATCATGAATATATACATTCACTTAATAGCAGACTGACAAAATACATAATGAAAAAACTGACATAAATTAATGAAAAAATACAATATAATAGTATTGGTTGGAAACTTCAGTATCCCATATTATGAATGGCTAGAATGATTAGGCAGAAGATTTACAAGGCAATGGAAAACTGAACAACTCTGATGAAACTGGAAATCAATAACAGAAGAAAAACTTGAAAATTACAATTACATACTGATTTAAAAGTTCACTCCTAAAATACTAATAGGGTCAAAGACAAACTACAAGGGAAATAAGAAAATACTTTGACATACAAGAAAATGAAAACACATTATACTAAAAGGAATTAAATCTAGTAAAACAGTGATCAGAGGGAAATTTATAGCTGTTAATGTTTATGTTATATAGAAAAAAATCTGAATCAAAAAAACTAGCTTTACAATTAAAGAACTAGAAAAAGAACAGCAAGTTAAATATAAAGTTCGAATGAAATAATACAGATTAGAATAGAGGAAAATGAAACAGAATTAAAAACAAAGACAGAATCAATGAAACCAAAAGCTAATTCTTTAAAAACATTTTTTTAAAAATTGTAATCCAAGCCTTTAGCTAGACTGACTAAGACAGAGACGAGACTCAAATTATTAAGAAGAGAAAATGGGACATTACTGCAGAGCTTAAATAAATCAAAGAAGAATGGTGGTGTGATGATACAAAAGGTAGAAGTTATAGCCGAAACCGGTTTGGCTCGGTGGTAGAGCATTGGTCTGCGGACTGAAAGGTCCCGGGTTCGATTCTGGTCAAGGGCATGTACATTGGTTGCGGGCACATCCCCAGTAGGGGGTGTGCAAGAGGCAGCTGGTCGATGTTTCTCTCTCATCGACATTTCTAGCTCTCTATCTCTCTCCCTTCCACTCTGTAAAATATCAATAAAATATATTTTTTTAAAAAAGAAGTTATAATGCAACAAAGGATTTTCCCTGCTCAACAACACACACATATGTCTGAGATATCCTTGCAGTGAAACATCTGAAGGGGGGGGGCATGAATCAAGGTGAACAGGGTAGGAGGGGACATGAGCAGAGATGGGTGTCACAACACAGCCCAAAGCTCACTATGGATCTTGGGAGAGGGGAGGAATCAGGTTGCAGTGTACAATCTAGGCAGCCCTGAGGAATAGAGAGGTAGAACCAACATTCCTGTCTGAGTGGTCAGCTCATACTGTAGCTGAACCCAGCAACTAGAGCAGAGACAGAACACAGAGGTGCAGCAACTGTGGTCTAGCACCACCATTGTCAGACAGAAAACAAAGCCCTAGAGCCTGGCAAATCAATATAATGCATCACCCTAACAGAAAAGATAAAATATTATGATCTTATCAATAAACACATAAAAATATTTGAAAAGATACATCATCCATTTATTATTAAAACACCCAATAAAATATGAACAGAAGGAAAGTACTTCAATATAATAAAGGCCATCTGTGATAAACCCTCAGCTAATATCATACTAAATCATAAAAAGCTGAAAAATTTCCCCTAAGATCAGGAAAAAGACATGGATATCCACTCTCACCACACTTAATCAGCATAGTGCTGGAAGTCCTACCCAGAGCAATAAGGCAAGAGAAAGAAAGAAAAGGCATCAAAATAGTGAAGGAAGAAGTAAACTCGTCACTGTGAATGGCATGATTCAGTGTATATAAAACCCTAATGAGACCACCAAAACACTATTAGAAATAATAAGCAAATACAGTCAAGTTGCAAGAAACAAAATCAATGTGCAAAAATACATTGCTTTCCTGTATACTAACAACAAAACTTCAGAAAGACAAATGAAAAATTATTTTGCAATTGCAACAAAAAGAATAAAATACCTAAGAATAAGCTTCACAACAAGGAAATTAAATACCTTTATACTGAAAATTACAAAGCATTTTTATAAGAGACTGAAAAAAGACAACAAAATGGAAAAATATCCTGTGCTCATGGATTAGAAGAATCAAAATAGTTACAATGTCCATTTTCCGCAAAGCAATATGCAGATTTAATATAATCCTTATCAAAATACCAATGCCATTTTAAAAATAAATAGAATGAGAAACCATCAGATTTGTATAGAACCACAAAAGACCCAAAATAGGCAAAGCAATCCTAAGAAAAAAGAATGAAGCTGAAATATCATGGTGCCTGAATTCAAATTAGACTATAGAGGTATGATAATCAAAACAGCATGGTATTGGCAGAGAAACAGACATGTATATCAAAGGAACAGAATAGCCAAAACCGGTTTGGCTCAGTGGTAGGGCGTCAGCCTGCGGACTGAAGGGTCCCGGGTTCGATTTTGGTCAAGGGCATGTACCTTGTTTGCAGGCACATCCCCAGTAGGGGGTGTGCAGGAGACAGTTTGTCAATGTTTCTCTCTCATCGATGTTTCTAACACTCTATCCCTCTCCCTTCCTCTCTGTAAAAAATCAATAAAATATATTAAAAAAAACAAAACAAAACAAAAAAACACACAAAGGAACAGAATAGAGAGCCTGGCTACAAAGCCACATGGACAAGTAATTTTTGACAAAGGAGCCAGGAACACACAATGGAGTAAAGATTGCCTCTTCAGTAAATGGTGCTGGAAAAACTGGACAGCCACATGCAAAAGAAGGAAATTGGGTTGTAGTTTGTTCCCATGCACAAAAATTAATCCAAAAATGGATCAAAGATGTAAAAATAAGACCTGAAATAATAAGTTACATAGAAGAAAATACAGACACGAAACTTGTGGTCTTTGGTTGTAGAGAACATTTTATGAATTTGACCCCAAAGGCAAGGGAAGTAAAGGTAAAATTAAATGAGTGGGACTATCACAAAATTAAAAGCTTCTGCACAGCGAAATAAACTGACAACAAATCAAAAAGCCAACCAGATGGGAAATATTGACAAACAGTAGCTCAAAAGTTTAATTTCCAAGATATATAAAGAACTCATAAAAATCAACACCAAGCAAACAAACAACCCAATGAAAAAGCGGGGAGATGACCTGAAATTACACCTCTCCCAAGAAGACTCATGAACAGACAATAGATATATGAAAAGATACCCAATATCACTGGCTATTAGGGAAATGCAAATCAAAACTACAATGAAATACCACCTTACACCTGTTAGAATGGTCATTATCAACAGGACAAGCAATAACACATGTTGGACAGATTGTGGAAAAAAGGGAACCCTCATTCACTGATGGTGGGAATGTAGATTGGTACAACCACTACAGAAAGTTGTTTGGCAGTTCCTCAAAAAATTAAGAGTGGAGTTACCATACAACCCAGAAATCCCTCTCCTGGGTATGTACATGAAAAATTCAAAATCATGTATTCGCAAAAACATATACAACACTATGTTAATTGCAGCATTATTCATGATGTCCAAGATATGGGAAAAAACAAAGTATCCTGTGGTAGAGGAAAGGATAAAAAAGATGTGATACAGCCCTAGCCAGTTTGGCTCAGTGGATAGAGCGTCAGCCTCCAGACCACAGGGTCCTGGGTTTGATTCTGGTCAATGGCTAGTACCTTGGTTGCAGAATTCTCCCCAGTCTAGGCCCTGGGCCAGGCTCGTGCAGAAGACAACCAATTGATGTATTTTTCTCACATCAATTCTTTTCTCTGTCTTTCCCTCTCTCTTCCACTCTCCCTAAAAATCAGTTGAAAAATATCCTCGGGTGAGGATTAACAACAACAATAAAAATGATGTGATACATATACACACGGAATACAAGTCAGCCATTAAAAATAATGAAATGCTGCCATTTGTAACAATATGGATGGACCTTGAGAATATTATGCTAAGTGATATAAAGTAGTAAGAAAAAAATAAGAACCATATGATTTAACTTATATGTAGGCTATATAATAGACTTCTGATTACAAACAGCAGTGTTACCACAGGGAAGGGGGAAGGGGTTAATTGGATTCTATTACATGATGATGGGAGAAGATTTGACTTTAGGTAGTGGGAACACAGTGCAATACAGATCGTTTAATGTAGAAATTTAATAAAAAAGGAACAATAAACATTTATCAGAATAAAATATATGATAATTAAAAAGCACACAAATGCTCAATATCATTAATCATCAGAGAAATAATATAAATATAAATATAATATGGTCCAAAATTGACCATAGTTGTAATGGCTATACATATCTGTGAATATAGCTAAAATTATCAAATTTTCTAGTTTAGTGGGTGAATTATATCTTTAGAAAGCTCTTTACAAAAGAACACACTGGCACTAAGAATCTCATGAGATTCCCTGGCAGACAACTTCATATGTGTCGTTATAACTTGATGGATGAATGGAATAAGTCTGGTGTGATTATACTAAGAAAAGATTCTTGGAATCTTGCACATAGTTCTACTAGACTTCACTTAATGTACCTATTTTCCTTTATTGATTTTATTGTATTTTGTATCATTTTGCTATAATAAATCATAGTCATGAGTAACTACTGTACGTTGATTTCAGTAAATCCCTCTAAAGAACCATTATAACTGAATTTTATCTGGGGTATCTCTGTTACCATATGTCCTGACTTAAATAAGGCAAACACAAATGCCATATGATTTCATTTATATGTAGAATCTAAAGAATAAAATAAATGACCAAACAGAACAGAAACAAACTCATAGATACAGAGATCATCTTGATGGCTGTCAGATGGGAGGTGGTTTTTGGGGGATGGATTAAAAAGATGAGGGGATTATTTGGTATTTACAGAATAGACATGGGGATGTAAAGTACAGCATAAGCAATATAGTCAGTAATATTTTAATAAATATGTATAGTGTCAAGTACATACTAGCTTGATCAGAGTGATCACTTTGTAAGTTGTGTAAAGTCTAAATACTGAATTGTACTCCTGAAACGAATATAATATTGTTTGTCAACTGTAATTTTAATTTTTTAAAAAATGTTGATTGTGAACATATAAAATTATAGGTAATTTCTATACCATATACTCACCTTTGCTATCAGTTTGTTGCACAGACTGTTTTTCTTCAGTTTTCTTTGCTGGGCCAAATGGAGGTGACAGGAAAACAGGCCTCCAAAAACCTATAAATATAGTTAATAGATAATTATTTTCCAATTCCTAATTAAATAACTTGAAAGTAAAATTTATGTTATATTATTCTGCATTGGAAAATATTTCTGATACTATTTCTTTCAAATATATCTATTAGTCAGTGGTGGTCCTCTTCCTAATTTTCATGAAGTTTATTAAAGCAATATTGAAAACTAAGTTAAAAATATTTCACTATATACTGGTAATAATTTCTCCCATTTAGAATTCAGCAGATGTTCAATTTCTAATTTTTTTTCTAGTTATTTTTTGTCCTAATAAATAAAATATTTGATATTAAATTAGCTGCAAGTACCAATTAGGGTGACTCTCTCAAAAACACACACAAAAAATAAGCTTTGGTGAAAATGTGGAGAAATTGGAACCCTTGTACACTATAGGTGGGCATATAAAATGGTGCAGCCATTATAAAAACAATATGGTAATATCTTAAAAAATTAAAAATACAATTACCATATGACCCAACAATTCTACTTACAAAATAATTGAAAACAGAATCTCAAAAAAATATGTGTATACTCTTATCCGTAGAAGTTTTATTAACAATAGATAAAAGTTGGAAGCTACCCAAATTTTTATTGATGTATAAATGGATAAACAAAGTGTGATATATCCATATAATAAAATATTATTTAGCTTTAAAAAGAAGAAAAAATGTACACACATATAGCAACATGGATAAACCTCAAGAGTGTTATACTAACAAAAAAACAGCCAAGCACAAAAAGAAAAGACTTGACCTGAGATACTTATATGAGCTATTTAAAGTAGTCTAAATCATAAAAACAGAAAGTGAAATGGTGATTGACAGGGAATGGGGGAAGGAGAAATGGAGCATTATTGTTTAACGGTTATAGACTTTTACTTTGCAAGATTTAAAAAAACACTTCTGGAGACTGGTTGCACAATAATATGAATATACTTAACACTACTGAACTGCACAATTAAAATAGTTATGACAGTAAATTTTACGTTATTTGTATTTTATCACAATTTCTTAAAAATTAAAAAAAATGGCCAAAACCGGTTTGGCTCAGTGGTAGAGCGTAGGTCTGTGGACTGAAAGATCCCGGGTTCGATTCCGGTCAGGGGCATGTACGTTGGTTGCAGGCACGTCCCCGGTAGGGGGTGTGCAAGAGGCAGCTGGTCGATGTTTCTCTCTCATCGACGCTTCTAGCTCTCTATCTCTCTCCCTTCCTCTCTGTAAAATATCAATAAAATATATATTAAATTTTTTTTTAAAAATGGCTAAGAGTAAGCTATGGTGAAGTATGGGCTGAGAGTATATAGTTATGTGTTCATGTCAGAGAGAATGGAGATTGCAATTCATGGATCCCCAAAAGACAGTACATTGTATAAATATTTAAAGTGCAACAAATTCTAAACACCATTATGTCTTATAGAAATTGAGAAAATGAGTTAATATAATCAATGAACTCTGGACTGTTTTCAGGGAAAAATTTTGTAAAGAAAAGATAAAATAAAAATGAGCAATTGGCCGAAACCGGTTTGGCTCACTGGATAGAGCGTTGGTCTGCAGACTGAAAGGTCCCAGGTTCGATTTTGGTCAAGGGCATGTAACTTGGTTGTGGTCACATCCCCAGTAAGGGGTATGCAAGACGCAGCTGATCAATGATTCTCTCTCATGGAAGTTTCTAAATCTCTATCCATCTCTCTTCCTCTCTGTAAAAAGTTAACATTATGCTGAGTGAAATAAGCCAGTCAATGAAAGAAAAACACAACATGATCTCACTCATTTATGGATAATAAAGAACATTATAAATCAATGAACAAAAAGATAGATACAGAGACAGTAAAGCAACAAGCAGACTGTCAAATCACAGCGGGGAGGGTAGGGAGATATGGGGGAAATAAGAGATCAACCAAAGGACTTGTATGCATGCATATGAGCAAAACCAATGGATGAAAAACTCTGGGGAGGGAGGGCATGCATGGGAGGGCAATGGTAAGATATGTACACATATAATATCTTAATAAAATGGGAATAAAGTCAATAAAATATATATATTTTAAAAATGAGCAATTGATCATTTATTTAAGAGGAAAACTATTTTTAATTTTTTAAAATTGATTTCAGATAGAGGAAGGGAGAGGGAGAGAAACATCAATGATGATGGAGAATAATTTACAGGCTGCCTCCTACATGTCCTCCTCCGGGGATCAAGCCCACAACCAGGGCATGTACCCTGACCAGGAATTGAACCTTGACCTCCTGGTTCATGGGTGAATGTTCAACCACTGAGCAACTAGGCTAAGGGCTATTACTATTCAGGGTCCATAGTCACAGGAGCAAAGAGATGAAGCAAAGCCACTTTTACTCATATCTCTTTGCTCTAAGATGACACAGAGAAGGGACAGACACTGTGTAAGCTGACTTTAAGAGGAATGTATTGTTCATTTGGGAATGAACATGGGAAAAGTAGCACAAAGAACATCTTTTTTTATACCCACAGCCTTCAGTTTTATTTCTAAGATTTAAAAAATCGTAGTCTATGAATTTATGTAGTCTATGAATTTTTCAATGTATGACAGATGAATGGGTAAAAGCATCCAGAAAAATTTTGGTTTTATGCTTGTAAAGGCATCCCACCTGTGGTTGGTCATGTGTCAATTAATTTATTAATAAAACACAAATTAGATTATTACAGTCCAATTGCAAATATTTAAAATATGTCAACACTTTTTTTAAAAAAATAAGGCCCAGGGAAAATATAATTCAACAACTAGTTTCATGTGGAATAATATATTTTCAATTAGATTATGAACTTCATGAAGTCACAAATGTAGCTGAGATACACTAGGCTAGGTGTTTCTTTTAAAAAAAAATATTTTATTGATATTTTACAGAGAGGAAGGGAGAGAGATAGAGGGTTAGAAACGTCGATGAGAGAGAAACATCGACCAGCTGCCTCCTGCACACCCCCCACCGGGGATGTGCCCGCAACCAATGTACATGCCCTTGACCGGAATCGAACTTGGGACCTTTCAGTCCGCAGACCGACGCTCTACCACTGAGCCAAACAGGTTTCGGCTAGGCTAGGTGTTTCTATCTTGATAATTATGTATGTGACATTTAATGAAGTAGTCTTCTTGAGCCTCAGTTTTCTCATTTTTGCAGCCGTTACAGTAATGCTATAGTATAGTAGCAGATCATGAGATCAAATAAGGGTTTAAATATAAGTAATATAATTAAACTTAATAACTCAGGGTCTGGAGTCAGATAAACTTAGGGTCAAATTCCAGGACAAGTCACATGAACATTTTGGCTTCATTATCCTCACTGTAAAATTGGGATAGTACATGTGACTGAGGGCTTGTCATATGTTTAAAGTAGGGTGGACCAAAAAATTTAATAAAAATAAAGTATACTATATATTTTCACATTTACCAATACAAACTGTTATCCTTAAGCCATTATTAATTCACTTGTAGTAACTGTATGTTATATAACTGTAAATTAGTATTAATTAATTTCTACTATTGTATTGATAATAGCAAATTAGTATATGTAAAATGCTTAGAATGAATGGTACAGGAGGATAACAATAGTGAATGGGCTTAGATGTAATAATGTATGTAACTTGTGTAGCATAGTACTCGACACTCAATAGATATTAGATGCCATTATTATTTTTACATTAATGGAATTTGTAAGGTGCTACATATATTTAAGATATGGTGCTTCTATGTATTTATTATAATACTAGATGCCCGATGCACGAAAGTCATGCAAGAGTAGGCCATCCTTCCCTCAGCTGTTGCACCAATCTCCCGCCAGCACCAAGCGCCCGGGCTGGTTTTCCTCTGGCCCTGGCTTTGCCTGGAAGAAAGTCCGGAATGATATCTAGAAGGAATGCCAGTCTAATTAGAATATTACCCTTTTATTATTATAGATTATTATTATAGATATGCCAAGCATCTAGTAAGCATCTGACAAAATTTTACAAAGCACAACAATAACAACACAGTTGAGTCCCTGAGAAGTTAGCTTGAGTACCTGAGAAGTTAGCTGTGCTCTTTCACTGGAAATTTATAAGATGGTGTTTGAAAATATTAAAAACTGAAGCTAGATGAGAATGTGAATCTCTGTTCCAATTAATGCAACTCTTACAAGATTACTAATATTATTATAACAGAATGATACTGAATTAATGGAGAATTTTGTGTTAGTAAATTCAAATGCAGTGATAACATTGTTTTAAGGTTTTCCCCCTCTTCATATAATGTAACAAACCTTTATCACTACCCCACCAATATGCTGTTTTATAAGAAGATATCAGAAATCAATTTCACTACTTGATGCTTTCCAATAGAATTACATTTCTAATTAGAAATGAGATGGTTTTTCTCAGGAAATATAAAAAAGAAAATCAGTTGTATATTTTCCACAAATTAAAAAAAACACACACACAGTTGCTCCAAGTAAATTAATAATGGCTTAAAGATAACAGTTTGTATTGGTAAGTGTGAAAATATATAGTATACTTTATTTTTATTAAATTTTTTAGCCCACCTTACTTTAAACATATGACAAGGAAAATCCAGTATTATATAGAACAAATTCTTAAGACTTGTGCAGAAATAGCATATTAAAATAAAAAATACTGATAAAAGATTAAATACATATTATTTCAATTATTCCATTTTTAAAAACTCACTGGGGCTTATTGAGGCATGTAACTTCTTGTTATAATTTCAAAGGGAAGGTGTCTTAACCAGTGTTTGGGGGATGAGTTCTTAATTTTATTTTTGTGTTTTGAGTCGCAGGTAAAATGCTTTGTGAGAAATAACTAATATGTAGAGAAACATTATCTGAGATAAAAATAGTTCCTTTATCATAGCAAGCATACCTTAATTAAAGGGCTTAGGAAATGGAGAATTATATGATTTAGTGTGATAAAGCAAATACAATTAACAAAGTAAATGCCAACCATTTATTTAGAATTATGAAGTTTTTATAATAACCTTGAGTGAAGCAAGATAAGTTAAATGTTTATATATTTAAGCTTGGATATTTCTTTTCATAGTAACCAAAAATGAGACAATTTTGTGAATAATCTCTATTTGTCCATTCCAGAATGATGTGAGATAAATTCAACATGCTGTTTCCTAGGCCAGAATAACCACATTTGTTAATACTTCTTTAATTTTACTTCTTTTATATTTAAGACTCGAGGCCCAATGCACTAAATTCATGCACGGGGGTGGAGGTGTCCCTCAGCCTAGCCTGCACCCTCTCCAATCTGGGACCCCTCGAGGGATGTCAAAGTGGAATCGGGCCTAAACGGGCAGTCAGACATTCCTCTAACAATCCAGGACTGCTAGCTCCCAACTGCTTGCCTGCCTGCCTTCCGAATTGTCCCTAACCACTTCTGCCTGCCAGCCTGCTCACTCCCTAACCACCCCTTGCCAGCCTGATTGATGTCTAACTGCTCCCCTGCCAGTCTAGGTGCCCCCAACTTCCCTCCTCTGCTGGCCTGGTCACCCCTAACTGCCCTCACCTGCAGGCCTGCCCTCCCTCCAACTATCCTCTTTTGCAGGCCTTATCCCTTCCAACTGCCCTCCCTTGCAGGCCATCTTGTGGTGGCCATCTTGTGTCCACATGGGGGCAGGATCTTTGACTACATGGGGGCAACTATCTTGATCTTGTGTGTTGGAGTGATGGTCAATCTGCATATTACTCTTTTATTAGATAGGATAGAGGCCTGGTGCATGGGTGTGGGCCAGCTGTTTTGCCCAGGGTGTCCAGGATCAGGGTGGGGGTTTCCTTGGGGCATGGGGCAGCTTGGGTGAAGGGCCTGTGGTGGTTTGCAGGCCAGTCATGCTCCCAGTGACCAAAGTGGAGGCCCTGGTATCTGGAGTTTATTTATCTTCTACAATTGAAACTTTGTAGCCTGGAGCAAAGCCAAGCCTTCTGCTTGCTCCGTGGTGGCAGCCATTTCTGTTGGAATTTGTTTACCTTCTATAATTGAAACTTTGTAGCCTGGAGTGGAGGCCTAAGCTGGCCAGGGCAGATGGAAAGCTTGGCTTCCTCCATCACCAGGGGCAACCCTAGCCTGCTCTCTCCAGCTCCATGGCTACCGTCATTTTTCTTGGGATTTATCTTCTATAATTAAAACTGTATCCTTGAGTGGAGGCCTGTGCTGGCCAGGGTGTGTGGAAAGCTTGGCTTCTTCCATTGTGAGGGAAACCCAAGCCTCCCACCTGCTCTCTGTGGTGGCAGCCATTTTGGTTAGGGTTAATTTGCATACTCACTATGATTGGTTGATGGGCGTGGCTTGTGAGTATAGTGGAGTGGTGGTTAATTTGCATATTACTCTTTTATTAGGTAGGATGATAAAACAGATAAGAGAGACAACTTGCCTAATTTTAAAAAAGTGAATTGGAAATGGGACTAAGATGCCTTTTCTCTAAATTTCTGATAAAATTATCTCAGGCCCAAATCTATTAATGCTAATGCCATTGTGGAAGTGTCATCACATTACTAATTAAAGTTGTAATACCTTAATCAATAAAGAAAAATATAAAGTTGTAAACAAGCTTCTTTCAAAACCCACACACATTTTAGCTTACCAGGTGGACGATTATCCTTTTTGCGAGCACCAAGCCTTTGTGCTTCATTTTCTGAGTCAACGTGCTGTCTTTCATTGTCCGGTATAATCTGTTGCTCTTTTTCACGGTCAGAATCTATGCCATAATTTTCTTGCTCTTTATCCAACTGAAGTCCGGTGTTTTCAGACTGTATCAGACACTGTTCCTCCTCTCTCTCCATCATGTGTCTTTCACTTTCAAACTCATCAGATTTTTCATTTTCAGAATTTGCTGGATGTTTTTTAGAATCAGAGTCTAGTTGATGTCTCTCAAAGTTATCCCATTCTTTGTCAAAGTCAAGCTGACATCTTTCAGAGCCACCCTGGAATCTTGCAGATCGATGTTGATATCTTCTAGAGCTATCCCTGTATCTATCATCATAGTCAAAGTCCAACTGTTGCCTTACAGAGTCAGTCAAAGATTTTTCAGATTCACGCTTGAGGTCCATCCAGGATCTTTCCAATTTACGTTTACTCTGGCAACGTTTAGCTTTCATCATGTGTTTCACTGAATCAGAGGCTCTTCCTAAGCTTTCAGAATCAAAGTCCATTGTGTGCCTTTCAGACAAAAAATCCATCCTGTGTCCCTCAGTGTCAGTACTCAACTGATATGTTTTAGTCCCCACGAGGCATTTTGCAGCCATTGTAGCCAGTGCATGTCTTTCTGAGTCTGAGTCAACTTCGCATGGTTCAGAGTCAGAGTCCATTCTATACCTCCTAGATCTAGTCTTCTTCTGGTATTTTTCTTTCCCTATAGGATGTACACCAGATGCGGAAGCTGAACCAATTTTATCGGTTTCCATGCTGGAATCCATCACATACTCCTCAGACTCAGAGACAATACATTGTTGTTTAATATCCATCGATCTTTTTTCAGAGTCTAACATGCGTTTTATAGAATCTGATGTCATTTGGAATTTTTCTGCCTTCTGCAGGTGTTTCACAGACACAGAAGCAATGGAGCATTTTTCTGAATCTGAGTCTATCTCAGGTCTTTCATTGTCAGAGTCCACCAAACATTTTTCAGAGTCAGAATATTCCAAACATTTTTCTGAATCTGAATCACCCCAGTTTTTCAGAGAGTCATAGTCCGCCTGGAATTGTTCAACTTCCAATAGGTGTTGCTCTGACTGCATCGGGTCTTTTACAGAACCTGAAGCCCTTGGGTATCTTTCTGCTTCTAGCAGGTGTTTCACAGAGCCTGAGGGTATGGGATATATTTCTGAGTCTGAATCCATTCCCCATATTACTGAGTCAGTGTCTTTCCATTGTTCTAAATCATAGTCCAAGCCAATGCCTCTATCTGAGTCAGAATCAATCTCACATATTTCAGAACCAGAATCAGGCAGGGGAGAGACATTTTCAATTATTAGTAGGTCTTGAAGAATTTTATAGTTTAAAGAACCAGGTGAAGTGTCAGAACATTTGGTATCAGAAACTTCTGTTTCAGATTTATCTTCATCACGTGGCATCATAATTTCATCTTTATGACTAAAAGAAAAGAAAAACATGAACATTTTCAAAATATTAATCAAATGTCAGGAAATAACACTACTTATATGTTAAAAACCTCGTGTAATAAAAATAGGTTACATATTTCTTTTTTTAACATTTTATTTTATTTTCCTTACCCCCCTATTATCCCACCATCCCCTAGGTTGAATATTTCTATCAAGCTGTAGAAAACAAGATACACCACTAGCTTTATTATTTAAAAAAATGGAAGAATATCAGTTTAGAAAGAGTTTACACTCACTTGCATTTACTCTGATATTAACTCTTTTTCAACACAGCTGGAAGTAATTGCCTTGCAATGTACTATATTCTTGTCCCTATCCAATTAATGTGTCATTATTTTGGGAATGAATATCATTTAAAACTGTAGTAAAAAATAAATGTAAACTATTTATATATTCAACTCCAAGTTAAGAATTTATGTACATATGCCAGAAGCCAGTCCCAGAATCTCATAATTACAAGGGTTTTGTCAAAAGGTTGATGAAGCTTGGGGGCTCAACAAGGGCTTAGCCACAGATGTAATTATTTGTTGGACTGGCTAATAGGTACTTCCCCCAAACCTGAATAGGATTATTGTTTGCTTCCAGAGAGCTCAGGACATCTCAGTCTACACATTATTGCATCCTGTTGGCCAAACACCTGAACAGCTGTAGGCTATTCCCCAATCTGACAATGCTTCTGTACCCTACCCTTTGAAGTGTACTATCTCCATCTCCACCTTGCCTTAGGATAAATTGTGTTAATAAAAAACAGCGGGTCCAGAGTCAAGAGGAGTCTTTAGCTCCTTTAGCTGAAGCTCCTCTAACCCCAAATGCCTTTCAAAACTATCTTTCGTCCTTGGACAGCTTATTGAATCTACCCACAGCCTTTCTCCAGATTGATGAACCCCTTCTTAATGCTGGGACAAGAACCCTGACATTTATGTACTCTCATATTATTGGTTTTCCAACACATCTGGAAGTAATTGCCTTGTAGCGTACTATATTCTTTTCTCTATCCAATCAATGCATCATTATTTTGGGAATGAATATAATTTAAAAATGTAGTGAAAAATAAATGTAAAATATTTATATATTCTACTCCAAGTAAAGATTTTATGTACATATACTTGATTGTCACTGAGGCTTACCTTGGAGAGTTGAGTGTTTCTGGAGAACCATACTCAGATCTGTTAGGCACTATTTTATTTTGAGGGGACATATCTTGAAGGGGAAGTACATGTTCAGTTGATGAACTTTTTGCAGTTACTGGCTGCAAAGCAAAAGAAATCATACAATTATAATGTCTCAGTTGCATTTAACATGAAACACAGTACACAGGCATTTTTATTGAGGGGGAGGGTGTTGATTCATTAAGTGCATGTGTGCTTAAGGGAAGTCATAGTGAGTCCCTCTTTCAAACTTCACAATGTATATTTAAGTATAAGAGCAAGTATGAAGTGTCTTCTTTACCTCTACTTTTTCATAAACAAATGCTGCTCATGTTCTATATTACTCAGTACCTTGGCTTTAGGCAACTGGCAATTGACCTAAATTGGGGCAATCAGATTTTCTTTCCTGAGGATTTACAGTTAGAATTGAGAACAGTTTTTTTCCTGCTTTTTATTTAAAAAGAATACAGGTGATTTCTGGCACCATGAAAACCAAATTCTGTCTTTTTCTTAGAAAGGCAGAATAAAGCCATACATAAATGAAGTAAAAATAAAAGATCATATACCTCTAGAGAAATGGATGAAAATATTTTCTCCTTAGGTTTCTGATTCCAATTCCTCCAAGTATTAACTCTACTTTTTACCCTTAAATTCTCCAAGGTAATCATGATCATTGATTTAAATTCTTACCACCCTGCTTTCCCCTGCAGCTTATATGAGAGAAACCTGTTCCTTTAAAACCAAAAGTACCATCACCAGGCATGAGAACTATTAATATTTTATTGTTAGCCTCAAAACATAACATATATAACAAATGTTTTTTTAGGAAAAAAAATGAGTCCAAGCACAGGAAAACAGAAAGTTAAATATGATCAAAATTAAATTTATCTATGCAAAGTGATTTATTCCATCTTCAATGAAATCTAAACAAAATTAATAGCCTTATACTGTAACATGCCATCTAGATACAATATAAGAAAAAATACTAGAGTTTTAATATATTGTAATTTTTTTGGTTAATCCTTACCTAAATAGGTTTTCCCATTGATTTTTAGAGAGAGTAGGAAAAATATAGAGAGAATAACATTGATATGAGAGAGACACATCGAATGGTTGCTTCTCACAGGTGCCTTGACCAGGGATGGAGATCAAGCCATCAATCGAGATACATGTCCTTAACTAGAACTGAACTCACAACCCATCAGTCTGAGGGCTGGCACCCGAGCCACTAAGCCAAACTGTCTAGGTGTGTAGGATTTATTTTAATACTAATTTTGTAATCTCCTGTTTCATCAGATAACTGTGAGGCTGAAAAAAGATACTGTCTAAGGCAAAACACTCACTCTGAAAACTGGTAAAGATAAAAAAAAAATGTAAGTAATTGACAGACAATAAAGAGAATGGTAACATATTTTTATATGTTACACCAATATGAAATATTCTAACACATCTCCTAAAGAAGATGGCAAATAATTTTCATGTGCTTATAAATATTTATCTAAAAAAGTACAATACTCACATCTTTTACTCTATTCTAAAATCATAGTAACAGCTTTTCTATCATAATGCTCTGTCACTAGTTTTCATTATTTTTGAAGTCAAGACAAAAAGTAAAAGATCAGAAAAAGCACAAGATTATTTGACTAGTAATACTCTACACTTAATCAAATAATATCTGCCTTCATAAATTGATATTAAATGTTCTTTCATGTATTGATTTATCAGGATACCCAGCCTCCTGAGGAACTATACAGATAATATTTCTAATTTTTGTACAAGAACCTACAGAAACTACACATTCTACTACAGTGATAAAAAAATCTAGATGAAAATATAGTACATATAGAATTCGCATTGGGTATTTAGAATTGGTATACTGTCTAAAGCTTTGGGGGCTTTGACTATATCATAGCTTTATGTTTGCCTTTTGGGAGATTAAACTGAAAATCTTTCTTAGAAGGAATATTTTCAAAGATTATATAGAATATGAGAAAATTTAAGTGTTCTTCCTAATAACACCATTTTCCAGAGGTGACAGTTTTAAAATAAATGTTTTTTTTATAATTATGAAACTTCAATTAATATCAAAAGAAGGGAAATTATATTTTTAAATTCATTAATTAGAACTCTGTAAAAACTACCTTCTCTTTATCTCTAAGATTATGCATTTCTAAGATTTGTAATTTTGTAACAGTATGTGATATTCTTATTAAAAGAAAAAAAATTTCTGTGAAAACCAAATTAATATAAATTGTTAAATAAATATACCAACTAATGAATCTGCAAAAAGTTTAACATTTCCTCTAAATAATTAATTTATAATTTTATACGGTCAACTAATTTTCAGTTAACCCTGCAAAACTCGATCCATAGGTTTAT
Organism: Vespertilio murinus; assembly: GCA_963924515.1. Lineage (NCBI taxonomy): Eukaryota > Metazoa > Chordata > Mammalia > Chiroptera > Vespertilionidae > Vespertilio > Vespertilio murinus. Next base: position 25,547,575 of record OZ004710.1, read on the forward strand.
ATATTTGTATCTCTTTTATTTATGTCAGCTGTTTTTAATTATACTTCTAGTGAACTAGGCTGTAATTTCATTTCATAATCTTTTAAAATATTTTTATTTCAATTATAGTTAATGTTCAATATTATATTAGTTTCAGGTATACAGCATAGTGATTAGACATTTATATAACTTATGAAGTGATACCCCAATAAATCTAGTATCCCCCTAATACCATACATATTTATTACAATATTATTGGCTACATTCCTTATGCTTTACATGCATAAGGATTAAAAAGGTAATGGGGTTAAGAAGTACTAATTGTCATTTCATAATCTTAATAGATTACTTCAGTCATTAAAACTAAGAAATTCATTAGATCATTTCTTAATTCAGTGATGTTATTAGTATGGCAACACACCTATAATATACAACTGTATACTATCTACCCATTGTTCTTCAAGAAATGAACTAATGGAGTATATAAGCATCAGTGTTTGACAGATGACATTAACTGAACTCCCAGATTCACAGGGAATATAAAGATTCCATTAATGACCTGCATTATACTTTACAGAATTTTCCCCCTCCATATCTGTCTTTTAGTAAAAAGGGTCATATCACTTATGATGTGTTATGCTAGTATTTAATAAATTTGCATGAAATAAAACAAAAGCATGTTATTTGCAAAGTTTTAAGGATTATAGGGCTTAAATGGGGAATTTAAGAGTAGAAGAGAGAGAGCATGTTAAGAAGCCACTTTACTTTCCAAAGGAATTAAGGAACACTACGCATGGAACTTGAGTCTCTAATAGTCATCCTTTATGTAAATTATACCCACCTCTATACATTAAACATTTTTTGTAAGTTTCCTTTGGGAAAGCTTCACTTCCAAGAATGTCATTAAATTATAATTTAATGTCAAGGAAAGAAGGCAGAATATCCAAGTATTTTCAACAAACCCAGTTTCAGCAACAATGAGCCAGATGGTAGGCTGGGAAATTATGGGCCAAATCCAGAATCCCCTATATGTTATTTTATGACTCAAGAGCAAAACATTTTCACATTCAAAAACTGCAAAAAAAAAAATGTAAAAATGTTTAGATAACCAAGATGGCGGCAAAGGTAAACACCTGAACTTGTTGCCATGCACATCCATATCACAACTATTGAATATCAAACTGAATATCATCCAGAACCATGGGAAGACTGGCTGAATGGAAATTCTACAACTAGAAGGAAAGATAAAAGCACATTGAGTCCAGTAGGAGGTGGCAAGGTGTGGAAATGTGGAGGTATGGAAGTGCGAGCAAAAGGGGCTGGAAACTGAGTACACTGAGTACACTGAAAAATCTGGAGGGAGATACAAGCTCCCGACTGCTCTGAACTCCAATTCCGGACAAGACTCTGGGGACCCAGACTCATAGGGGAGAAACTGGACTGAATGGCATCGGGCTGGAACACTAGGGTGGCTTTCTCTCAGAGGTGCTTGCAGTGATCATTGTTCCTTCATGGTGCCTTGGGACACAAAGACCCTGGGAACTCTTGGGGGCAGGGCTGACAGTCAGCCATTGCTGTTTGCTCCACCCTGGTGATTCCCTGAGACTCGGCCCCATCCGATTTACAACCCAACCCAAGCTGTGCACAGAGGCTTTGTATATGAATGGACTGACCTTTTTCAATCTAATAAACTGCAGTTGGGTCAAAGAACCCAGAGCTTCAAAAAAAAAAAAAAAAAAAGGCTCAAGGCTCCATAGCAGCTTGCATTGCTTTACAACTGCGGCTCATCTGGGTATGTCCAAACCCCAAACAAAGAGGAGGAATCTGCATATCACCTCAGGCAGTGGCTGATTTTGCACCTCCTTGGAGATCTAAGAGCCAGTGTATCCAGTGGTAAGAGTTAGTCCATCCTGATTACAATTATTCACATCCATAAGAGACACACTCATGGGGCAGATTCAGTGAGCACCAAAGCCCCACTGAAGCAAGTCATGCCCCATAAGGGTGTCTCCAGCACAGAAGTTCTCTCATTGTAGCCACAACTGGTCCTCACAACCAAATGGGCTGGAGGTCAATTCCTCCCAGTGATACCAACAACAATCAAGGCTTAACTACAGCAAGGCTGTGCACACAGCCCACAAAGGGGTGCACCAAGAGTGTTCACCTCAGGAAACTAGGGAGGCTGAGCGACTGGGCCTTATAGCACACAAAGCCACTCCATCAACACAGGGAAACAGCCAAAATGCGGAGACAAAGAAAAAGGTTAAAAATGACAGAAATGGAGGAAAGTGAACTACTGTATATAGAGTTCAAAAACCATGTTTATAAGGTTACTCAAGAATCTTCCAGAAACCTCTGAGAAATATAGTGAGACCCTCAAAGATATGAGAAAAGGCCAATTAAAAATTAAGCATACACTTACTGAAATAAAGAATTATATACAGAGATTCAACAGCAGACTAGAGGATTGCAAGAATCAAGTCAAAGGTTTGAAATGCCAAGAAGCAAAAATACCCAACCATAAAAGCAAAAAGCAAAAAAAAAAAAAGAATAAAAAAATATGAAGATAGTGCAAGGAGCCTCTGGGACAACTTCAAGTGTACCAACATCTGAATTATGGGGGTGCCAGAAGAAGAGAGAGAATAAGATATTGAAAACTTATTTGAATTAATAATGACAGAAAACTTCCCCTACCTGGTGAAAGAAATAAACTTACAAGTCCATGGAGTTCAGAGAACCCCAAACAAAAGGAACCCAGAGAATACCATACAAAGACAGCAAATTAAAATGCCAAGGGCAAATGACAAAGAAAGAATATTAAAAGCATCAAGATAAAAACAGTTACCTACAAGGGAGTATCCATACGACTGTCAGCTGATTTCTCAACAGAAACTATACAGGCCAGAAGGGAGTGGCAAGAAATATTCTAAGTGATGACTAGCAAGAACCTACAACCAAAATTACTCTATCCAGAAAAGCTATCATTTAGAATTGAAGGTCAGATAAAACTTCACAAATAAGAAAAAGCTAAAGGAGTTCATCACTGCCAAACCAGTATTATGTGAAATGCTGAAGGGTATTCTTTAAGAAGAGGAAGAAGAAGAAATAGGTAAAGATAAAAATTATGAACAACAACGTGACAACAAATACATATCTATCAACAAGTGAATCTATAAAGTAAGTGAATAAAAAATCTTATGAACAGAATAAACTTGTGAATATAATAGAATCAGGGGCATATAAATGGCACTCAATTTTCTGGCGGAAGGGGTTATGAGGGGTGTGGGAAGAGACTGGACAAAAATCGTACACCTATGGACGAGGACAGTGGTGGGGTGTAAGAGTAGGAGGTGGGGTGGGAACCGGGTGGACATGAGCTATGGGGGGGGGCGGGGAAGAGGAACAACTGTAATAATCTGAACAATAAAGATTTACTTTAAAAATATTTATTAACCCATTAGTGAGAACCATTGCTTCCACATTTGAGGACATTTTCTCTTTGCCTGCTAAGCCCAAAATATTTAAGATCTAGTCCCTTACATAAAAGTTTTCCATCCTATGAACCAGATAATTTCCAAGGACTTTTTTTGACTCCATGAGTTTATGCTTTTAGGCAAGATAGAAAGCCTCTTAGTACTATGCAGTGTTTTTCCTGTAGAGAAATTATCAATATACTTAAATTTATCAAAGGTTAGAGTCTTCTTTTTTAATCTTAATGTTGTTAAAGTTATAAGGTAGCTTGACCCTAGATATTTGGAATTTATAAATCTGAAAGGGGATTTGTGAGTTTTCTAAGAGATTCTTTGAGGATCCTCTCATTTGGGGTAAAGAAAAAAAATTATCCAATTAACTCACAAAAGCTACACATGGAAACCTTTTATACATTAAAATACTTTGTATAATTATCTAATGCTGAGCCATCTAATATTTTCCCCTACACCTAAAAGTTGATTCTAAGAGATGCCAAAAATATAGTTAATGTGTGGGAATCTTATTAATAGATTCTCTGTTTCTTCAAGAGTAGGAATGAGGATCTCACATATAATGGGAGGTAGCTATGAAGACAGGGGATAATGAAAATCATTCCACTTTCTTGCCAAATGTAAGCTTTCTATTTTATTTTATTTTTTTACCAATTATATTTTAATTTATTTAATTCTTTGTACCCTTTTAAACTTTGTTTTAAATTTAAGCTTACAAGTCATTTGGTGAAGACTCTACACTCTATCCTGTGAATGAAGAGTGAACATAGTACAAATTAATCACTTCTTCATTTGATGATTGACAAGGAAAAAATTCTGAGAGGTTCTAAATTAAATTACAGCTGGGGGATCAAAGAAAGAAACAAGAAAGGGTTTATCAGTTAAGAACTGCAGGGCAAAAACAATAAAAGAGGGCTTATATTCCTGATTGTATGTTGGAATTTTGAATTAACTTTCAAGTGACTATCATACATTATCTAATAAAGAATTCAGCCAGGCAAAAATACCCAACCAGAAAAGCAAAAAGAAAAAATGAATTAAAAAAAATGAAGATAGCCGAAACCGGTTTGGCTCAGTGGATAGAGCCTCCGCCTGTGGACTGAAAGGTCCCAGGTGGATTCCAGTGAAGGGCATGTACCTTGGTTGCGGACACATCCCCAGAAGGAGGTGTGCAGGAGGCAGCTGATCGGTGTTTCTCTTTCATCGATGTTTCTAGCTCTCTATCTCTCTCTCTTCCTCTCTGTAAAAAAAAATCAATAAAATATATATTTTAAAAAAAATGAAGATAGTGCAAGAAGTCTCTGGGACAACTTCAAGCGTACCAACATCTGAATTATGGGGGTGCCAGAAGAAGAGAGAGAGCAAGATATTGAAAACTTATTTGAAGAAATAATGACAGAAAACTTTATATCTAGCTTACTGATGAACTATCCAATGTTGCCTTATAACCAACCCAAAGGAGCAAACACCTTTTCCTTACTGATTCTGCTTCTCCCACTGCCCCTTACCTGTACCCGATGTAATTTAAAAAAAACACAAAAAACAAACAAAAAAACAACTTACATCTTTCTTACCCCTACTTTATGTATAAAAATTATCCCATCAACTCCAGGACAGTGGCATTTTCCACCTAGCACTCCTGCTGGAGGATCAGACTCGCATACCAGGGCCTGGTCCTTTATGAACCAACATAAATATTTTCAGCCATTGAAGTTAAAAGTGTTATATAAATGGCCACTATGAAAGGACATAATTTTCAAAGGAACTGAAGGAGATGCTTCTTCAGGTCCTCATGTGACATTCACAGATACTCTCTGAGGCTTGTTGGATACCAGGTTCACCTCCTTTTTGGGCCCCTGAAGCCTTGATCATGTACCATATTTTGTGCAGATGCATGTGACTTTACTGAGATAGGGAGGGAAATCCCTCAACAAAGCACCTACAAGTGGCTTGTCCAGTATGTGTGGCATTTTTCCATGACATGGGTTGTCCATCAAGTTTCAGTATCTTATGTAGAGGTCTCCCTTATTTGTCTGTCCATAGGAAATGCTAATGACATGGCCAGAGAAGGAAATTGTTCATCTGATTGTTGAATTACCGTATTTGCCGGCGTATAAGATGATTTTTTGGCCCTGAAAAATACGTATTTGCCGGAGTATAAGACGACCCCCTAACATTTCCACTAAAAATACAGAGTTTGTTATATACTCGCCGTATAAGACTACCCCCCACTTGGAGGCATTTTTTCAGGGCCAAAGGGTCGTCTTATACGCCGGCAAATACGGTATTGATAATATGCTCTCTAGTCAAATTTGGGCATAATTTGGCAGCTTTTCATAAGAATTTTAGACCACCTCAACTGTGAATTCCTCTCAGGGCCTAATTTCCCTCCTTTTGGTTGACGTCAGTGATTTTCAGTGGACTGGAAGTGTTCAGGTGCTAGCATGCAACAGGATGCCATAGGTATTTGCTACAGCATGAGAGATTTTGCTCTCAGGAGGAAATCTTCACCTGTGGAAGATTTCCGAAGATTTCTTTGGAGGTATGTTGCTTGGGGATTTTACTGAATGAGAAAGAATTTCTCTTTCTCTAAGGAGGGGATTTTCACAATGAGGATTGGGGGGGGGGGTGGTGAACAGCTTGCAGGAATTTTTTCCCTGGTTAGAAATACTAGCATTTTGTGTGCCCTTATGTTTTCTTTTTGTGTGTGTCTATTGTATTGTTGTCTTAAGAATGAGATTTCATAGGAGCACATAGGCATAAATTCGATATAAATCTATTGGCTGTGCTGGCCCATGCATAAGAAATTGAGGATCTCTCATGGCTATTGAAATGACTTCACTGTGAGTTACATGAACATGAGGTAAAAGCTATTGCTAAAGGTATCTTAGCAACTGAGAACCAAGGCTTAGCTAAAAGGCATGTAAAACAACAATAATATAAGCAAACAAACATAAAACACCAGAGAATTTTATCTCATATGGAGAGTTGGCTTTTTATCTCTATCATTCATTTATTGGTTTGAGTGCCTATTAAAATACACTGTCACTGGCCAGACAATGGATCTTTTGAATTGGAAAACCTTCTAAATTAAAAAAAATTTTTTTTGAGAGTTCTGGTCAAGATGGCAAATTAAGTAAATGCTGTGCTCACCTCTGATGTTCTCATAAAAATCACAACTACATTATAGAACAATAAACCTGGAGAACCATTTGAACATTAGCTGAATAGGAGTCAAATAACTAAGAAAATAAAGAAGAATCTGTGTGTAAACTGATATGACAGGCGGAGATTAGATACAGATTGGTCCTATACCCACATATGGAGGTTGAGAATTGAAAAAAGAAATTAGCTGCAGAGGTACCATACAAGGAGCAAGGAGTCCTAGCCCCACACTGGGTTTCCCAGACCAGAGCACCACTGACAGGTAGAGGAGGAACTACAACATCTGGATATTAAAATCAGTGGAATTATGTCTGTTTTGCTGAGACAGAAGGCTCTGGAAACCCAGATGTCCTCTTACACTGCCCATGCATAGACTCACTCACTTGCAGGCATTCACCTTGTGGTTTGCTGAAAACATGAGACAGGGAGAAACAGTTATATGGCTTAAAGGGGAGGGTTGGAGTGAGGGTTGGAGTGACAGTTGCTTTGCCTCTGTATTGAGTCCTCCTCCCACACAGCTGGCACACAGGTGCCATCTTTACTTTGTTGAGATCTCCATTCACATGGCCAAGTCTGCATTAGACTGGTGAACACAATTCCCACCAACCTCAGGGTTTGCTGAGACTCAGCCCCAACCAATTAACACGCTGCTAGAGGTTCTTTCAACAGTGGGTGAATAGCCTTGGCCCATGCTGCAGTCTTTCATGAACACACTCAAAGGTCTGCTGGCCCCAGGCAGGTGGTAGTTAGCCACAGTGTGTATTTTTTTGTGTTTGTTTGCTTGCTTGTTTGTTTTCTGAGTGGCCACAGACTTGGCACTGAATTGCATTAATATGGTGAACACAACTCATGCCACCCAGTGACTCCCTGAGTCTCTGCATTACCCAAATTGCATAATGTCTGAGGCTCTTTCAGCAGCTGAGCTTTGGGGCATCTGACAGGAGATAGCAGGACTTATGGTGGCCTGTGCCTTTTGTTGAGTAGCTCTAAGCCTGGAAATGGTTGCATCCTGACGTGGTTCATGGTCCTGCAATCCCAGCACAGGCATCTATTACCTGCAGATGACTTTGTAGGTCATACCAGGTAGCCCTGAGCTGGTCACAAACAGCATCTGACCTTGGCCTGCATGGGAAACCATTTCAAGAGGTTTCAGAACCAACACAGAGCTGGCTTCAGACTACAACAACAGAGAACAACCAAATTAGCTTCACAAGTGGCATACACAAAGGGTGGTCTCAG
>OZ004710.1:25555639-25634859 GCA_963924515.1 Vespertilio murinus
TGAAAATAAAGAGATTGAAATAGATATTTCATGCAAACTAAAAAGAAAAAGAAAACTGGGATAGCAATACATATGTAAGAAGTAATAGATTTTAAAACAAAGACAGACAACAAAAAAAGAACATTGCATAATGACAAAGGGATCAATCCAAGAAGAGAATATAACCCTTGTAAACATTTAAGCACCCAAGGTAGGAGCACCTACATATGTAAAGCAAATATTGATGAACATAGAGGGAGACATTGATAGTAATACAGTCATAGTAGGGGACTTTGATATCCCACTTGTATCAATGGGTATATATTTATGACAGAAAATTAAAAAGAAAACTATGGCCTTAAATGACACATTATACCAGATTAATTTAATTTATATTTTTAAAGCATTTCTCCTCAAAGCTGCAAGATATACATTATTTTTAACTGTGCATAGAACATTTTCCAGGATAGACCACATATAAGGACATGAAACAAGCCTCAATAAATTTAAGAAGCTTGAAATCATATCAAGCATCTTCTTTGGCCATAATAGTATGAAACTGGAAATCTTTCAATACAAGAAGAAATTTAAAGATATATAAACACATGGAGGTTAAATAACATGCTATTAAAAATGAATCAATTAACAATGAGATAAAAGAATAAGTCAAAAGACAGCGTGTGGCAAATGAAAACGAAGAGACGATGTAACAAAGCCTTCCAGATGCATAAAATAAAAATATAATATCACAAAACCTATGGAACACATGGCTGCAATATGGACCTACCTCAAGAAACTTACATGTAAAAAAACTAGAAAATGAACAATAAAAAAATTCTCAAGTGAACAGAAAGAAGAAAATAATAAATATCAGAGTGGAAATAAATAAAATAGTATAAAAACACAATACAAAAATTCAATGAACAGAAGAGCTGGTACTCTGAAAAGATAAACTAGACTGATAAACCTTTGACCAGACTCATGAAGAAAAAGAAAGAGGACAAAAATAAAATCAGAATGGAAGGAGAAGTAACAATTGACATCACAGAAATACAAAGAATTATTAAATACTAGAGAAAATTACATGCAACCCATTGGACAATATGGAATAAATTAATATATTCCAGGAAAAACACAATCTTCCAAGTCTGAATCAAAAAGAAACAGAAAATATGAACAGACCAATTACTACTAATTAAATTGAATCAATAATTTAAAAACAAACTTTCAACAAACAAAAGTCTTTGATCAAATAACTTCACGGGACAATTTTATCCAACATTCCAAGAAGAATTAACACCTATCCTTATCAAAATAGTCCCAAAAGGAGGAGGGAAAACTCCTAAGCTTATTTTACAAGATCAATATTACCCTGATTTCAAAACCAGATAAAGACAGTGCAAAGGATCAAAATTATAGACCTATATCTCCAGTGAACATTGATTCAGAAATTCCCACCAAAAATTATCAATATGAATCCAGCAATCCATCAAAAAGATCATACACAATGAACAAGTGGGATTCATTCCACAAATGCAACATTACTTCAAGATATATGTCAATTAAAGTGATATACCACATATAAAAATGAAGAAAAATCATATGATCATATCAATGGATTCAGAGAAAGCATAGGACAAAATCCAGCATCTATTTATGATAAAACTCTTAGCAGAGTGGAGATAGGAAAAAAAATACCTCAAAGGTAACAATAAAGGTAATATATGATACCCACAGCAAACATCACACTCAAAGGGAGAATCTTCAAGGCAGCAAGAGAAAAGCAAACCGTTACCTACAAAGAAGTTCCCATAAGGCTGACACCTGATTTCTCATTAGAAACTACCGTATTTTTCGGACCATAAGACGCACTTTTTCTTTACCAAATAGTGGGAGGAAAAGTGCCTGCGTCTTATGGTCCGAATAGAAGAAGTGCCTGCGTCTTATGGTCCGAGTTGCAGAGCAGCAGCGGGTCCCCCGGGACCTTCCGTGTCCCTGGGGACTGCATCATCTCTCCCCCGCCCCGTATCCAGGCTTCTCAGTAGTCCACTGAGATACTGGCAGAGTGGCAGCGGGTCCTCCCTCACCTTCCTTACGGAAGCCGATGTGTGCAGGAAGGCGCGATGCTGCTGTACTGTGTCACCGCCGTATGCTTCAAGGAAGTAAAGACCCATCTAGCTGTCATTCCCGGAGGTCTTACCAGCCAGTTGCAACCTCTTGATGTCTCCATAAACAAGCCATTTAAGGTCTTTATGAGAGAAGAGTGGAACAAGTGGATGGCTGCTGGTAACCATGATTTGACACCCACTGGACAAATGAAGAGGCCCACCATCACTCAAGTTTGCGAATGGGTGAAGAGATCATGGGACTCAGTGAAGGAAGAGATTGTTGTACAGTCGTTCAAAAAATGTGGCATTAGCAATGCCTTAGATGGAAGTGAAGACTGTATTTTATATGAAGACAGCGAAGAAAGTGATGTCAGTGATTGTGACCAAATGAGCTTCATGAATTCTGACTCTAGCGAAGAAGAGTTCTTGGGGTTTTCAGAAGACTAGAGTACCGTATTTGCTGGCGTATAAGACGATTTTTTGGCCCTGAAAATAACGTATTTGCCGGCGTATAAGACGACTGGGCGTATAAGACGACCCCCTAACATTTCCACTCAAAATACAGAGTTTGTTATATACTTGCCATATAAGACTACCCCCCACTTGGAGGCATATTTTTCAGGGCCAAAAAATCGTCTTATACGCCGGCAAATACGGTACTCAAACCTTTGTCTTTATGTGTTAATGCCAGTGATAATGGTTCTCAATGCCACTGTTGACTGCTGTTCAGTTTATATGGTTCAAATATTATTCTGTTATACTTTATTAAATATTTTATTACACTATTTGGTTCAGAATATTTTTTTTCCTATTTTTCTCCTCTAAAAACCAGGTGCCTCTTATGGTCGGGTGTGTCTTATGGTTCGAAAAATACGGTATATAGGCCAGAAGAGAATAGCATGAAGTGCTCAATATAATGGAAAGTAAAGATCTGAAACCAAGATTACAATATCTAGCAAAGTTATCATTCACAATACAAACTCAAATAAAGAACCTCCCAGACCAATATATATGCTTAAGGAGTACATCATCATCAAATCAGCATTATAAGAAATGCTGAAGGACTGAAGGTCTGATATAATTAGAAGAAGAAACAGAGAGATACCTAGGCATACAGAATTAAAATAGCAATAAATAAGTACCTATCAATATTAACCCTAAATGTAAATGGATTAAATACTCCAATCAAAAGGCATAGGGTAGCTAAATGGATACAAATATGTGACCGAATTATATGTTGATACAAGATACCAACCTCAGAACAAAAGACACAAGATGAGAATGAAGGGTTAGAAAAAAATTCCATGCAAATGGAAAACAAAACAAAAATGCTGGTGTAGCAATACTCTTATTTGACAAAATAGACTTTAAAATGAAAGCCATCAAAAGAGACAGCAAAGGTCACTACATAATACTAAAGAGATTGATCAAACAAGAGGATATAACCATGGTAAACATATATGCACCTAAGAAAAGAACACCTCAAAAACAACAACAAAAATTCTAGAAGATTTTAACAGAGAAATTGGCAACAATACAGTCATAGTAGGGGGCTTTAACACCCTGCTATCTTCATTGCATAGATTTTCCAGACAAAAACTAAACAAGGAAACAGCGACTCTAAAGGGCACACTGGGTCAGATGGATTTAATTGACATTTATAAAACATTTCACCCCAAAGCAGCAGAATATACATTCTTCTCAAGTGCTCATAGGTCATTCACAAAGATAGACCACATATTAGTACATCAAACAAGTCTCTAAAAGTTCAAGAAGATTGAAATCATATCAAGCATCTTCTCAGATCACAATGGGTTGAAAATTAATGAACCCAATTAAAAACATTCAAACTCATGTACCCTAAACATCATGTCATTAAACAATGAATGGGTTACCAATGAGATCAAGAAAGAAAACAGCTTCCTGAAAACAAATGAAAATGAACACATAACTAAACAAAATCAGTTCTGAAAGGTAAGTAAGTAAGGCACTATAGACATACCTCAAAAAATAAGAAAAATCAGCAATATACAATTTAACCCTACAACTTAGAGAACTAGAATAATAACAACAACAAAAGCCCAGAATAAGTAGAAGGAAAGAAATAACAACCATCAGAGCATAAATAAATAACACTGAAACTAAAAACAATACACAATACAAAATATCAATGTAACAATGAGCCTGTAGTTTCAAAGGTAAAACAAAATTGGTAAACCAGGAGCTATATCAGTGAAGAAATTGCTTTGACATATGTCTGAAATTTTGCTGCCTGTGGATTCCTCTGGTATTTTTATGATTTCCCATCTTATGTTTAAGGTCTTTATCCATTTTGAGGTGTGGTTTTTGTTTGTTTGTTTGTTTGTTTTTTTGTGTGTGTATGCTGTAAGTTGGTGGTCTAGTTTCATTTTTTTGCATGTATCTATCCAATTTTACCAACATAAATTAACCAACATCATTTATTGAAGTGACTGTCTTGACTCAACTGTATGTTTCCGCCTCCATTCTACAATATTAATTGAGCATAGTGGTTTGGGTCAATTTCTGGGTTGTCTATTATATTCCATTGGTCTGTATGTCTGTTCGTCTGCTAGTACCAGGCAGTTTTAAGAACAGTGACTTTGTAATACAGCTTGATATCTGGTATTGAGATCCCATCTACTTTGTTCTTCTTTCTCAAGATTGCTGCAGCTTTTCGGGGGTCTCTTTTTATTATTCCAGATGAATTTTTGGAGAGTTTGTTCTAGGTCTGTGAAATATTCTGTTGGTATTTTGATGTGGAGTGCATTGAATCTATAGATTGCTTTGGGTAGTTATGGGCATTTTAAAGATGTTGATTCTACCAATCCATGAACACAGTATGTTTTGCCATCTGTTAACATCTTCCTTTATCGCTTTTTTTTCAATGTCCTGTAGTTTTCTGTGTACTAGGGCAATGGAAACTAAAGAGAAAATAAACAAATGGGACTATATCAAAATAGAAAACTTCTGCACAGCACAAGAAACCATAAACAAAACAATAAGAAAGCCCACTGCATGGGATAACATATTTGCCAATATTATCACCAATAAGGGTTTAATCTCCAACATTTACAAGACACTCATACAACTTAACAAAAGGAAGATAAACAACCCAATAAAATTTTTAAAAAATGAGCAATGGACCTAAATAGATATTTTTTGAAAGAAAACATAAGGAAGGCCAAGAGACATATGAAAACATGCTCAAAGTCGTGAATTATCCCAGAGATACAAATCAGAATGACAATGTGACACCATCTCACACCTGTCAGAATGGCTATCATCAACAAATCAACCAAGGGCAAGTGCTGGTAAGGATGTGGAGAATAAGGAACCCTCCTACACTGCTGGTGGGAATGCAGACTGGTGCAGCCACTGTGGAGAACAGTATGGAGTTTCCTCAAAAACCTAAAAATGGAAATTCCATTTGATCTGCAATCCCACTTCTAGGAATATAACACAAGAAGCTAGAAACACCAATTAGAAAGGATATATGCACTCCTATGTTCATAGCAGCACAATTCACCATAGCTAAGATTTGGAAACATCTTAAGTGCCCATCAGCAGATAAATGGATTAAAAAACTTTGGGGCACACAATGAAATACAATGCTTCAGTAAAAAAAAAAAAAAAAGAAGGAATTCTTACCATTTGCAACAGCATGGATGGAACTGGAGAGCATTATGCTAAGCAAAATATGCCAGTCGGAGAAAGATAAATATCACATGATCTCACTCATTTATGAAATATAATGAAACATAAACTGATGAACAAAAACAGATCAGAGATAGAAAAACATTGATCAGACCGTCAAACCTCAGGGGAAAGGTAGGGTAGGGTGGGGGTAAGAGGGAGAGATCAACCAAAGGACTTGTATGCATGCATATAAGCCTAACTAGTGGACACAGATACCAGGGGGATGAGGGAATGAGTGGGCAGGGGGGGGGTTGGGAAGTAATTGGGAGATGAAGGCACATATGTAATAGCTTAATAAATATAGAATTTTAAAAAATTGTAAGTTAATTTTTACAATATCCTGTTATACATAATTATTAAAAATGTACTACAACATTTGCTAATGACTGATTACTATAATCGTATTGCATTCATTTCCCTTATGTGCCTTACTCGCAGGTTCAACATTTCTCTCCACTAAAACTATCAGTGAATATTTTAGCAGCCGATTGCCACATCATTAGTCTTGGACTGATTTGTTTGGTGTGCACAACAGGAAATATTTCACTTTGGGAAAACAAGAAAAATAGGTTTATTTGCATTACATTAATTTGTGCAGTTATTATGTATCTGGAAAATTAATGCTTAAGAAAATATTATTTTTATTAAACTGTTCTATTATATTATGTTAATGATCACTCACTTATTTTAGCCCTCTATATTCAGCATCTCTCTATCAAAATAAATTTAATTTCTATGAAAATTGAAGCTTTTTTATGGCCCACACAAAGTTATACCTTGTTTATTTGGCCTGTGTTAGCCTTTGAGTTTGACATGCTTGTTGTACATAGAAAACCCTAAAGAATACACACAAAAAAACCCTGCTAGATTTAATAAGTGAATTTGGCAATGTAACAGGATAAAAAATCAACACCTAAAAATTGATGGCTTTTTTTCCATACCAATAATGAATTATCAGAAAGAAAAAACTAAATGCTATTTGCCATTGCAACAACAACAACGACAAAATAAGGTACTTAGGAATAAACTCATCCAAGTGGTAAATTTTGCACTTGGAAAACCGCAGGATGTTGTAAAAAGAGATAGAAGAAGATATTAACAACTGGAGGAATATACAATGTTCATGGATTGGTAGAATCCACATCATTATAATGACCATTCTACCCAAGGTAATCTATAGATTCAATAAAATCCCTATTAAAATACCAGCAGCATATTTCACAATGCTAGAACAAATACTCCAATAATTATATGGAAAGAAAAAAAAGACCCTGAATAGCTGCAGCAAACTTGAGGAAGAAAAACTAAGTCGGGAGTTCACAATACCAGATTTCAAATTATACTATGAAGCTACTATAATCAAAACAGCCTGGCACTGGCAAAAAGAATAGGCATAATTATCAAGGGAACAGAACAGAGATGTCAGAAATCAACTTAAGTGATTATTTAATTAATATATAATAATTAATATTTAACAAAGGAAGCAAGAGCATACAATGGAGTCAATAGTGCCTCTTCAATTAATGGTTGGGGGATAATTAGACATATACATGCAAAAAGTGAAACAAGACCACCTAATTTACACCATACACAAGAAAAAAACTCAAAAAATTTTAAAAAATATATTTATTGATTTTTTACAGAGAGGAAGGGAGAGGGATAGAGAATTAGAAATATCATTGAGAGTTAAACATTGATCAGCTGCCTCCTGCACACTCCTTACTGGGTATGTGCCTGCAAACAAGGTATATCCCCATGACTGGAATCAAACCTGGGACCCTTAAGTGTGCAGGTTGACACTCTAGCCATTGAGCCAAACCGGTTAGGGCAATAAACTCAAAATTGAGAAAGACTTAAATGTAATTGTGAAACCATAAAAATCCTAGAAGAAACCATAGGCAACCAAATTCAGACATCTCATGTAGAATAAGTTTATAGATATATCTTCTAAGGCAAAGGAAACAAAGGAGGAAATAAATAAATGGGACTACATAAAAATAAAAACCCTCTGTACAGCAAAAGAAACCATCAACAAAATGAAAAGAGAGCTCACTGTATGGGAGAACATATTTCCCAATGATACATCTGATAAAGGGTTAATATCCAAAATATATAAGGAACTCATACAACTTAACAAAAGGAAGACAAACAACCCAATTAAAAATATGAGCAAAGGACCTAAATAGACACTTCTCCAAAAAGGATATACAGATGATCAAGAGACATATGAAAATGTGCTCAAAGCCAGTAATCAACTGAGAGATGCAAATCAAAATGACAAGGAGGCATCACACTTGTCAGAGTCACTGTCATCAAGTCAATAAATGATAAATGCTGGGAAAAAATGTGATAAGGGAGCCTGAGTACAGTGCTGGTGGGAATTTAGACTGGTACAGCTATTATGGAAAACATTATGGCATTTCCTCAGAAAATAAAAAATGGAACTTCCATTTGACCCAGTGATCCCACTTCTAGGAACGTATCCTAAGAAACCCGAAGCACCTACCCAGTTTGATTCATGTGGATAGAGTGTCATGTCAACCTGCAGACTGAAAGGTCACAGGTTCTATTCCAGTCAAGGGCATGTACCTTGGTTGCGGGCACATCCCCAGTAGGAGGTGTTCAGGAGGCAGCTGGTGGATGTTTCTCTCTTATCGAAGTTTCTAACTCTCTATTACCTCTCCCTTCCTCTCTGTAAAAATCAATAAAATATATTTTTTTAAAAGAAAAGTAACCTGGAGCACCAATCAAAAAGAATGTATACACCCCTATGTTCATAGCAGCACAATTTACAATAGCTAAAATCTGAAACAACCCAAGTACCCATCAGTATATGAGTGGATAAAAAAAAAGCTTTGGCACATTTATATCATAGAATGCTATACAGCAGTGAAAAAGAAGACTCTCTTACCCTTTTGAGACAGCATGAAGGGACTAGAGAGTATCATGGTAAGTGAAATAAGTCAGTCAGAGAAAGACAAGTATCACATGACCGCACTCATATGTGGAATCTAAGTAACAAAATAAACTGATAAATGGAGTGGATCCAGAGACATGGAAGCATGGAACAGAGTGTGGAATCTCAGAGGAAACACAGGGGAAGGTGGGTGGGAGGGTGGAGGTTATCAACCAAAGAACTTGAATGCAAATATGCATAATCCAGGACACAGAGAATAGGATGATGAAAACCTGGGGAAGGGGGGTTCCAGCTCAATCTCCTTTAGGGTGTGTGTAGGAGGCATCCAATTGATGATTCTCTCTTATTACTGATGTTTCTATCTCTCCCTCTCCCTTCCTATTTCTTAATTCAATAAAACAAACAAACAAACAAACAAACAAACAAAACCATATTTGGTTCAGGGGAAATGTTTAAGAAGATGTTGGCAGGTGAGAAAATAAGGTAAACAATATTAATAAATAAAATAAATAAAGTAAAATTTATAGAATTCTGAAAAATGTAATGTTTAAAAAGGTAAATTAGTGCCTCTACTCGAATGTTCTAATATGAATGGATATAATGTTTATTTTGGAAACATTTCCCTCTCTACCCAGTATGGCAGAATAAAATCTTGTTGAAAAATTTCAATGGAATCTGTAGATAGAAATATAGGAATCAATATAAATAGGACTTTTATTGAAATGGTTCTGTTTCTTTTACCTGATTGAAAAACATTACCCCTACCAAGGATTGTAAAACAGAAGACATGTGAATCTCCCCCTCTAAGGAAGAAAGAGTCTTTAAGGCAAGAGTAAAGCAATTTGCTATCTACAAAGGAGCTCCCATGAAATTGTCAGCTGAATTCTCATCAGAAACTACAGGCCAGAAGGAAATGGCATGAAGTAATCAAGGTAATGAAAAGCAAGACTTTGAAACCAAGACTACTATATCCAGCAAGGTTGTCATTCAAAATATATGGTGAAATAAAGAGCTTACCAGACCCCCCAAAAATGGCTAAAGGAATTTATCACCACCAAGTGAGCATTGCAAGAAATGCTAAAGGGACTTCTGTAATAATAAGAACAGCAAGAGAAAAATAGGCACAAAGAATTAAAATGGCAATAAAAAGTACCTATTAATAATAACCTTAAATGTAAATGGATTAAAAGTTACAATCACACAGGTTAGCTGAATGATTACAAAAACATGACCCAAATAATACTTTTGTCTACAAGAGATCCACCTTAGAACAAAAGACTCACACAGGATGAAAGTGAGGGATAGAAATGAAAAAAAATGCTCTGGTAGCAATATTCATATCTGACCAAATAAAATACAAAATGAAGGCCATAACAAGAGACCATAAATGTCACTAAATAATACTAAAAGGATCAATCCAACAAGATGATATAACCTTGGCAAAATTTATGCACTCAATATGGGAACAACTAAATACATAAACACTTCTAGAGGACTTTAAGGGAGAGATGAACAGTAAATAATACAGCCATTGCAGAATATACACTCTTCCTATATAGGTTAAAAGAAATCTAGAGAACTTAACAACTTGCCATTTCTTGGGTCTTGAAATCTCTAGTTACTCTGCTTTCTTTTCTCCACTCTGCAGTCCTCTTACATGTACTCTTATAATATCCAGGGTATGTCTATTTTAATTCTACTTCCAAAAAAGAATAATTTTAGCTTATTTTATATGTTATTAGGTGTTATTAAAACACGAACAAGAGTAACTAACATGTTTACATATGTCTATATAGAACAAGAGTGAGTGTTATATCTGGGTGTTTTCTGAGGCACCCCAAAATTTTCAGACCCTACACTTGCAGTGCATACTTTTTATTTTAAATTTGGAACTTATTTCTCAATGTAGCTCTATATGCCATACTTAAATAAATGGCACTGATTAGAAGAAATGGCACAAAACTGTATGCTCCTGGAAAAATGAATGAAACATAGTAGCTGCATTTTGCATAATATCTAAGGAGCAGTGTTATTCTTTATAGAAAGTTTGGAGATGAGAATACTTTGTCTTACCTGACACTATAAGATGGCCTTTTGATTCTTATTATGGGGCATTTTAGGCAGAAATGTTCAGCTAGAATTTATACCAAAACATTTGGAAAGCCCTAATTTTGACTTTGCCAACAAATTTAGCACTAGAGTCAAAGCCTTAAATGAAGTTAAAGTAATTCAGTAATCCTCTCCTTTGAGTATATTGAGAAATTGATTTGTTTCTTAATTCGGCATCATAGCTCTTGATGGAAAAGTATTTAGTGTTACAATAGTTTTTATTGACTTGTTTTGCTGACTCCATCTTTGAAATCCAATCTCATTAACTATTTCTGAACTTGCTATATGTTTTGGAAACTATTACTCTGGGTTGTATCTTAATTATAATGGATCTGGCCATATCAAATCAACGGAAGACCCAGAGATTACTTGAGAGAAAATCAGGTTAGTTCTGGACTTGTATGGGCTTTGGAGCAATCTTGTTCCATTTACTTTCAATTCTCACATATCATAGATTAGCTTAAGGGTTTGACAAACAGAAGGTGAAATTTTGCATACCAGGAAATATAAATTTTTCTATCTTTATGTGAGACACAAATTACTCTTTGGTTCTGAAAAACACAATATATATTTCTCAACTAGGACAAATGTGTAAATTTAACTCCAAGATGAAAGTATATTGGAAGATCAAGCTGCCTTAGTGATTGAATCCAGGAAAGTGAGCATCAGATCCTTTCCAGAGAAAAATACAACTTTCACAAGTAAGAAATTGTGCTAGAATTCTTATGTTCAAAGAAACATTTATAATTAATTAAAATGTAAAGTGTATTAATTAAAATGTAAAGTGTATTTAGATGTGAAGAAATTTGAGATGGTTTTTTTGATTTGGTCCAAACTGTTAAGCCATTTGAAAACTATACCTGAAGCCTATCTTATTCCCATATCATGTAATATATTTTTAAAATAGTTTTTTATTGATTCCAATCAGGGCATATACCCAGGTTGCAGGTTTGAAACCCCAATCATGCAGAAGGCAGAAAATCAATGATTCTCTCTCATCATTCATGTTTCTATCTCTCCTCCCTTCTTTTCTGAAATTATATATATATATATATATATATATATATATATATATACATATATACATATATACATATTAATATATATTAAAATTTATATCAAGTTTAAAATATGAACAAATCAGCTCAATATTATATTTTTGTTACCTTTATTGAATCTTTTCATATATTTATTTCCCCCACTATTCATAAGGTTCTGTGTTATACATGCATATTTAAAGATGTCCAATATGCCCCTCAGGTCTCTGAGTAGCACACTGAAATATTGACAGGCAACTATTAAATATTCATGGCTTTTCACAGGGAAGCTCTATAAATAATTTAATAAAATTCTCAATGGGGAAAATGTGTCAATATATTCAACCTTATTTAAAAAATCTGAATGACTAAAGTGTGGTAGGAGGGAAACTCAACTGAGTCTAGGTAATTTTTAATTTGACACAAGAAGGGCTATATCACAAGAGGATTAAGGATCCAGGAGTCATACCTGCTTCTCTGACTCCATCATTGCCCTACTAGTTGTCCACATCATAACCCAAATGACATTTCTAGAGTGAAAATCAGACTTTTGCTGATTAAAATTCTTCAGTGATATTCTAGCCTTTTAAAAATCAAGACCAAACTTTTTAAAACATGAAATATGAGGCTTTTGATAATCTAACTCCTTCCTGCCTACTCTTTAATGTCACTCCTTCACCCCTCAGTCCCAATCAATTGGGACTTCAATCAATTGTTGTCAAGATAACTCACACTTATCCTTCAGATCTCTTCTTAAATATCACTTCCTTAAGGTCTTTGTCTCTGATACCCTCAAATTAGATCAAATTTACCATTTACACTTTCTAATATGAGCCTGAACTTTTCTTTCAGAACTCTTGCTTATATTGCAATTGTTGATTATATCACCCCATGATAAAGAGTATTCTATGGGGATAGGCTTGTATTTTTTTCACTGAGTTAACCTAAATATATAGCCTAATTATTGGAATTAATAGGTGCTCAAAAATATTTTGTAGGAGGATCCCAAAATGGCAGTGCAGTAAGTGGAAGCTACACTGATAAACTCATAGGATCAAATTGGAATTACAACTAAAACACAGAAAAACCATAATGAATAATCAATTAAAGACTAGCTAGAGAGAATCGTGATAACCAAGGATGGAAAGTGGAGACTGCATAGAAATTGGTAGGAATTGTGGAGGTCCTAAAGGGCTGACCGGGTTCCCACAGATAACAGCTAAGTTCTGGAGGGTTATCTCAGCTGTGGGGGGTTCCTACTGAGAACTCTGAGGACTAAACCCAATTCTTGTCTCCCCAGCCCAGAGCACCATAACTAAGAAAGGTACCCACATAACATTTGGCTGTGAAAAGCATCAAGGTTTTTGTCTGCCAGGGAGAGACTGCTGGAAATGCAGGAACCCTCTTAAAGAGCCAATGCACAAAATCTTGTGTGTAGCCACTCAACATGGCTTTTGAAGAGGGAAGGTAGAATGAACTGGAATTTTGTGATTAGAATCCAGGATTGGCAGTCCTGGGGTTAACCTGGATGGCAGACACCCTGGTTCCCTGTGCTGAGTCATGTTCTGATACTGTAGAGGACATCTTTCTCAGGTGAGCCTTTATCATCTAGGCTGCTATTGCCCCAGCCAATTAGAAAACCCCTTGCCTTACCCTGTGGAGTTTCTGAGACCCATTAAGAGACTGAGAATAATAATAAGCCTGCAGGCAGAAACAATTGCCCCACCCTATTGGAAAACCTCTTGCCCTACCTGAGGTCCATAGTCAGAGGATGTTCAAAACTATATAACAATCAGATGGCAAGCAGAAGCTTGTCTCTGGAGGCATTAAGTATTTGACTGATTTAATTCTGGGACAGGGGTTAGGAAAAGCAGACCCTGGTGCATATCTTGGTCCTTTCCAAAGGCACGCAGCCCCAGAAGAGGGAACCACTAAGCAAGAAGAACACAAATATTTCAAACACCTAGATACATCATAATTCAAATGCCAAAAATTAAAGGCAAAGAGAATCTTAAAGGCTGTAAGAGGGAAGCAATTTGTAAACTCTACAGGCCAGAAGAGAATGGCATGAAGTATTCAAGGAATGAAAAACAAGGATCTGAAATCAAGGTGACCATATCCACCATGGAATACTAGGCAGGAGTAAAAAGAAGGATCTCTTCCACTTTGAGACATCATAGAAAGACCTAAAGCTTATTATTTTAAATGAAATAAGCCAGTCAGAGAAAGACAAATGTCATATGATCTCACTCATATGTGGAATATAGTGAACAAAATAAACTCATTAACAACATAGATTAAGACATAGAAGCATGAAACAGACTGATGAATCTCAGAGGGAAAGCAGGGGTAGTGGATGGGTGGGGAGAATTTAACCAAAGAACTTATGCATATACGCATAACTCATGGACACAGACAATAATGTGGTGAAGGCCTGGAGGGGGGGTTCAAGGTGGAGTGGGTCAAAGGGGGAAAAGGGGAGAATATCTGTAATATTTTTCAACAATAATGATACATTTCAAAAAAATGGGCAAAGGATGAATAGATAGTTTTCCTAAGAAGACATACAAACAACCAATAGGTATTTGAGAAGCTGCTCAATATCAGTAATCATCAGTCAAATGCAAATCAAAGCCATAATTAGCTATCATCTCACACCTGTTAGAATGGCTGTTATCAAATTGTCAAAAGATTACAAGTGTTGGTGAGGATGTGAAAAACAACAACAAACAACCACCCAAACCTTTATATAATTTTGGTGACAATATAAAGTGCTCCAGCTATTATATAAAACAGTATTGAGTGGTTCATCATTAAAGTACAAACAGAACTACCATATGATCCTTCAATCCCACTTCTAAATATTTTTCAAAGGAATTGAAATCAGAATCTTGAAGAGATATCTGCACTTTCATATCCACTACAACATTATTCAAAATAGTCAAGGAATGAAAACAACCTAAATTTCCATTGATAGATGAAGGGATAAATAACATGTGGTATATGCCTCGATTTGAATATCTTTAGCCTTACAAAAGAAAATTCTGCCTACCTAGTGTTGCTCAGTGGTTGAGCATCAACTATGTATGAACCAGGAGGTCAAGGTTTGATTCCTGGTCAGGGCACATGCCTGGATTGTAGGCTTAACCCCTAGGTGTGTGTGTGTGTGTGTGTGTGTGTGTGTGTGTGTGTGTGTGTACAGGAGGCAGCCAATCAATTATTTTATCTCATCATTGATGTTTCTATTTCTCTCTCCCTCACCCTTCCTCTCCGAAATAAATAAAAATAAACTTAAAAAATAAAATTCTGCCATTTGTAGCAATGAGGATGCCCCCTGGGAGACAATCACAATGCCATGTGACAAGTCAGATGGAGGAAGACAAATACTGTATGATTTCACTTATATATTGCATATTAATCAATGATACATCTGATAAGGGATTAGTAACCAAAATTTATAAAAAACTTTTACAACTCAACATCAAAAAATAAAATAATCCAATTAAAAATGGGCAAAAGACCTGAATAAATACTTCTCCAAAGAGGACATACAGATGGCCAATAGACATATGAAAATATACTCAATGTCACTAATTGGAAGAAAAGTGCTAATTAAAATCATGATGAGATATCACCTCACACCTGTCAGAATTGCTACCATCACTAAATCAACATACAAGTGTTGATGAGGATGTGGAGAAAAGGAAAGGTTCATCCACTGTTGGTGGGAATGCAGATTGGTGCAGCCACGGTGGAAAAACGAATATGGATTTCCTTACAAAAACTGAAAATGGAACTGCCTTATGACGAAGTGATTTCACTTCTGGGACTAGATAGAAAAAAAACCTGAAATACAGATTCAAAAAAATATATGCACCCCTATTTTTATCACAACACTATTTTCATTAGGCAAAATTTGGAAGCATCCCAAGTGCCTATCTGTAGATGAGTGGATAAAAAAGCTGTGGTACATTTATACCATGGAATACTATTTGACCATAAAAACATAAAGAAAACTTACCTATTACAACAGCATAGATGGACCTGGACCCTATTATGTTGAGTGAAATAAGCCATACATCAGATAAAGAAAAATGTCATATGATTTTGCTTACATGTGGAATCTAACAAGCAACAAAACAAAACAAACAAAATAGAAACAGACTCATACATAAAGAACAGACAGCTGTTGGAAAGGAGGGGTTTGGAGGGCTGAGTGAAAGAGGTAAAAGGATTAAGCAACAACAACAACAACAAAACACAACAACCCTGAAACTCATTGACACAGATAACACTGTTGTGATTACCAGAGGGAAAAGGAGGTGGGGGCAGGTGAAAGAAGGTAAATGGGGTATAAATGGTGATGGGAAGGAGACTTCACTTTGGGTGGTGAACACACAATACAAAATACAGATGATATTATAGAATTGTATACCTGAAACCTATGTAACTTAATTAACTAATGCCATAATGTCACCCCAGTAAGTATATTAAAAAAAAAATTCAAACTCACAGAAGAAGAGAGTAGAATGGTGATTGCCAGAGGTTGGGAGGAGTGAGAAGTGAAAAAGTATGGCCAAAGGGTACAAAATTTAAATTTTTCAGGAAAATAACTTCTGGAGATCTACTATAAAACATAGTGCATGTAGGTAATAAAAGTGCATTGTATACTTAAGATTTTTTTAAAGGTAGATTTTTATCTAGTAAGTATTCTTAATACACACAAATATACACACAAATGTACACACAAATGATAATAAAGTAGACAGGAGGATACTCATAGAGGTGATGAGTAATCTATGGTCTTGATGATGGTGATGATTTCACAAGTGTAAACTTATCTCCAAGTCATCAAGTGTGCACTTGAAATATGTATAGCTTTTGCCGAAACCGGTTTGGCTCAGTGGTAGAGCGTCGGTCTGCGGACTGAAAGGTCCCGGGTTCGATTCTAGTCAAGGGCATGTACATTGGTTGCGGGCACATCCCCAGTAGGGGGTGTGCAAGAGGCAGCTGGTCAATGTTTCTCTCTCATTGACGTTTCTAGCTCTCTATCTCTCTCCCTTCCTCTCTGGAAAATATCAATAAAATATATTTAAAAAAAAAGAAATATGTATAGCTTTTGACATGTAAACCATAATAATATTGACTTAAAACAACACAAAAATACAATAGGAGAAATTAGGTGTGATGTATATGGGAAATCTGAGTTGTTTTCAAAACTTTTCTGTAAATCTTTAACTATTCAAAAATAGAAAAAAAATGTAAGATTACTATATAAATATTTGTTGTCACAGAAGTGAGCATAATTTTTTTAAGTTTAAAATATGCTATGGGCTTTTCTACAAGGTAGGGCAAAAGTAGCTTTACAGTTGTGAGTATGCAAAACACAGAGTTTATTCTTATATTATTATTTATTAATCATTGCATTATTTTTCCATGCAAACAACTGCAATCCTACTTTTGCCTCGACCTGTATAATCTAAATTAAAGTAGTAAGCTATACTGTAATTCTACACAAACAATAAATGATGCAGGAGACTCTAAAACAAGAAAATTATTTAAGTTGCCTGTTAATCTTATTTCTTTGCATTTTCCACAATACTGCACTTAGCACAGTGCACTACTCATAGACTTATAAACTGTTAGAAAGGAAGGAACTCTGGAGAATATCCTCGTTTTTCATAGCAGCCACTTAATAAGTAAAGTATTTGCCGGCGTATAAGACGACTTTTTGGCCCTGAAAAATATGCCTCCAAGTGGGGGGTAGTCTTATACGGCAAGTATATAACAAACTCTCTATTTTTTAGTGGAAATGTTAGGGGGTCATCTTATACGCCCAGTCTCTTATACGCCGGCAAATACGTATTTTTCAGGGCCAAAAAATCGTCTTATACGCCGGCAAATACGGTACCTGTTGATGATTTTTGTCATATAAGGGAAAGACCATCAAAAAACTATTAAAGAACAATGGAGAAGCATTAGAAAAATTATTAGTATTTCTACTCGTCTTCTATATTTCCCTTCTTGTTAATCTCTAAGGATTGAAGTTACAGGCTTATAAATAAATTAGACGGTAGATGGGCTGAGAAGTAAGGCAAACTGTTTAAAAAAGCCTTGAGCAAATTGTGAAAATGTGTCATAGAAGTATAAATAGGAAAAGACAAAGAATGAGCTATGTTGCAAGGAGTGAAAAAGGTCCAGAGATCTACAGCCTTTATAAATAGTATATATAAAAGCAACAGCTAGCTCTTAGACAATTATTAAGTTATCTATCTAATTGATAATAAATGAATGAAAACCACAATTTTCATAGAAAGAGAATTATCTCTTTAGAATATTCCTAAATAGGGTAATCACTGTAGTAGGCAGCCCCTAAGATGTCTACCAGTGATCTTTCTCTCCTAATAGTCATGTCTTTGTGCAATTACCAAACCAAGATTTACTTCTAATGAATGGGAATATGACAAAATTATGAAATGCCAGTTCTGAGATTAGGTTCCAAAAAAGACTGAATTACATTTTGTTTGCCCTTTCTTGCTTTCTTGTTTGATTATACTGAGGGAATTCAGCTACTATGTTGTGAGTCCTATAGAAAGGTTCTCATGGCAAGGAACTGAGAGAAGTCTTTGGCCATCAGCAAGCAAATAATTGAGGCCTTGTAATAAGTCCAAGGATTCAATGTAGCTATAAGAAATATGCTCAATTAGTTTAAAAGATGAAACATATTTACAGAGTACTATACCCAATAACCACAGAGAACATACTCTTCTCAATTGTATATTAAACTTCCATCAGGGTACATCATATATTGATCTTTTAACAAAATTGAATATATTGAAATGTCAGATCACAGTGGAATTAAATAAGAAATTAACAAGGTAGCTAGAAAATCACTGTTTTAAAGTAAGTAACCCATGTAAATAATACATTATGTCAAAGAAGAAATCATCATAAAAAGTGTAAAATATTTTAAAGTTAATTGTAATTAAAACAGTATTTCATAGAAGAGAAACCATCAGATTTGTATGGAACAACAAAAGACCTCAAATAGCCAAAGCAATCCTGAGAAAAATGAATGAAGCTGGAGGTACCATGTTACTTAACTTCAAATTATACTACAGAACTACAATAATCAAAACAGCATGGTATTAGCAGAGAAACAGACACATAGATCAATGGAACAGAATAGAGAGAGTCCAGCTACAAAGTCATATGTATATGGACAGATACTTTTAGAGAAGGGAGCAAAGAAAACACAATAGAGTAAAGATAGTCTCTTCAGTAAATGGTGCTGGGAAAACTGGGAAGACACATGCAAACAAATGAAACTGGACTACAGTTTGTCCCCCATGTCCAAAAACTAATTCAAAATGGATCAAAGACCTAAATATGAGAGCCAAAACAATGTTACATAGAAGAAAATATAGGTATCAAACTTATGGACATTGTTAGTAGAGAATATTTTATGAATTTGATCCCAAAGGCAAGAGAAGTAAAGGTAAAAATAAATGAATGGGGCTATATCAAACTAAAAATCTTCTGCACATCAAAAGAGACTGACAACAAAATAAAGAGCCAGCCAGCAAGATAAGAGATATTTGCAAATAGTACCTCTGACAAAGGTTTAATTTCCAAAATATATAAATAACTCATAAAATGCCAAATAAACAATACAATGAAAAAGTGGGAGAAGGCCTGAAATTATACCTCTCTCAAGAAGACATATGGACAGCCAATATATATATGAAGAAAAGTTCAACCTCACTGGCAACTATGGAAATGCAAATCAAAATTAGAATGAGATACCATCTCACACATGTTAGAATGGCCATTATCAACAAGACAAGCAATGACAAGTGTTAGAGAAGTTGTGGAAAAAAGGGAACCCTCATTCATTGGTGGTGGGAATGTAGGATGGTAAAACCACTATGAAAAAACAATCTGATGATTCCTCAAAAGATTAAGAATAGAACTTCTATACTACCCACCAAT
Source organism: Vespertilio murinus (assembly GCA_963924515.1). NCBI lineage: Eukaryota > Metazoa > Chordata > Mammalia > Chiroptera > Vespertilionidae > Vespertilio > Vespertilio murinus. Next base: position 25,575,499 of record OZ004710.1, read on the forward strand.
CCCTCTCCTGAGTATATAGTCAAACAACCTGAAATAATGTATTCACAAATATATATGCACCCTAGATTCATTGAAGCATTATTCCCAGTGGTCAAGACACAGAAACAACCAAAGTGTTCTGTGATAGAGGATTGGATAAATAAGAGGTGATACATATATACAATGGAATACTACTCAGCCATAAGTAAGGATGAAATATCACCATTTGCAACAAAATGGATGGAACTTGAGAACATTATGCTAAATAAAATAAGTTAATCAGAAAACACTAAGAATCATATGATTATACTCATATGTGGGATATAAAACTGAAACTCATGAACACAAACAGCAGTGTGTGGTTGCCAGAAGAACCATCATTCAGAACTGCCTAAAAGCTTGCTGAGTGGAAGTCATATATAGCTAGAGAACTAAGAAGAAATCACATAGAGACTGGTAGGATAGGAAGAGGTGGGAATGGGCTACTTCAACAACCACCTGTGGCATTATTTTAATAGGGAGGGATATATCATCTGCCGAGGCCTCCCATGAAGATCAAGAGGTCCAAACCCCACATTAGACATCCACCCCTGGGTTGAAGTGCTGCGTAAAGAAGTTCCAGTAACTTCAGGCTACAAAAGCACTGGGATTGTGGCTGAGTGACACGGAGGCTGCTGGAGTCCTAGGCAGTTCCAATTAATTGGCTGGCACATGAACTTACATGATCCCACTCTTTCTAAGCTCTATCACTGAGGCAACAGCTTCAGGGGGGGGGGGTCCGGGGACATACAGGGAGGAACTAGATTGTCTGGCATCAGAGAAAAAAAATTTAGAGGTAATTTCCTCCTAGATGGGAGTGCTCACAGTTGTCATTGTTCCTATGCTGAGACCTTCCCCATGGCAGAGCTGACTGGCAGCCATATCTGAGTTTCCATCAGCCTGGCTCAAATTTTTTTTATCTGCTATAGTGATTTCCACAATCATCCAATTTGCAGTCCTACCTAAGCTGTTCGCAGCAGCTTTTCCATAATTGGTCTGTCCTGGCACATGCTTCTTACTGTCACAAAATCTTTCAAACAAGCAGAAAGTGGCGTCAACATGCCCCGTACCTATCAATAAGTGTACCAAGACAGCTTGGCTTCACCTGATTATTTCCAATCCCAAGACAAGCAGCTGTCTGCAGACCCTCTCCTTACATTACAAACTCTCATGGACTAAACTCAAGACTAATTCTCAAATTCAAAATTTAAGTTATGGGTTGAATTGTATTGGAGATGAAATATTGTAAATATTTACATAGAAATCTGGTATATACTTATGCCTATGTTGCTTTCTGGTTACTAATAGATTAGAAAAAGCCTTATATAGAGGTTTTTAAGTCCTTGTGGTTCCTCTTCAGTATTAGTACTCTCTGAAAATGAAGATTTGTTATGTAGCAGAACATACTTACAATAAGTAAAAATTTCCCCCCCAATATTTTGTCAACCATGATGATTTTCAGCAAAGATGTCATATATCACTATCTCCTATGTTCATATAACATTTTATTATTTAAAAACCTTTTAATATAAATAGCCACATCTAACCATGGCCACAATGCTATGAAAGCAGTAGAATAGTAATCATTATCACCATTTCACTTATGAGGTGCCTGAGAGGGAAAAATAAAATTTAATTGAATGATCTGTCTTATTAAAAATAATGTGTTGCCAAAACTGGTTTGGCTCAGTGGATAGAGCATTGGCCTGCGGACTGGAGGGTCCCAGGTTCTATTCCGGTCAAAGGCATGTACCTTGGTTTTGGGCATGACCCTGGTGGGGGTGTGCAAGAGCCAGCTGATCAATGACTTTTTCTCATAGATGTTTCTAACTCTCTATCTCTCTCCTTTCCTCTCTGTAAAAAAATCAATAAAATATATATTTAAAAATAATAATAATGTGTTAATTTATGACCAAGTAAAAATCATGATCCTGTTCTATTCACTCCTAATTGACTGCATTTTTCCCCACTGTAATGCCCGAAATGGTTTATAAAAATATATTAGATTAGTGAATAAATTGTAAAATATTTATGTTTAGTGTTTTGAGCATTTCATTAGGTTGGCGAAGGATAAAGCAAGTCCTTCTGCTGAAGGAAGCTACATCTTGTTAACAAAGGAGATAAAAGATAAATAATACACTAGTATATAAAGAGTTTTAAGACATTCTATAGGAGATAGAATGATCAGAGATAATTTCATGGAGAAGGCAGCGATCTCTTTGGGAGAGAGCATTCAAATAATCAAAGAAAACAGATTTGTATATTTTCAGAGAGATGAGATTGTTTGAGGAAAGGCAACCATCTAGGAATGCATATCGTAAATTCCTAGGAGAGTAAGAAACCCATTATGACAGGAAAAGAAAACAAAACAAAAGTCACTAAAAGGATACTTTGAGAAAAGTGTTCCTATTTTATTTTATTTTAATAAATATTTTAAGAGGAGAGATGAGAGAGAGAAAAAGAGAGAGAGAGAGAGAGAGAGAGAGAGAGAGAGAGAGAGAGAGAGAGAGAGATTGTGCCTTGACTGGGGATAGGATCCACAACTTGTATATGTGCCCTGACCTGGAATTGAATTGCCAATGTATGGGACAATACTCCAACCTACTGAACACACCACCCAGGGCAGCTCTTGCCATTTCAGTAGATTTTTTTTTATTTATAAGCAAAGTCACTTAAAATTCATTTTCAGGTAATGGGAAGACATGAAAGGTTTTAATAGAAGAAGGACACATATAAAACCTAGGACATTTCATGGGCTGATGTTCTATCCACTGAGCCAAACTATCTAGGGCTCAATGTTTTGAGTTATACATCAAAACTTGATTTGCTAACAGAGGATGATTTGTGCTCAAGGAGGAGTATATTTAAAAGACTCATATAAGCCAAAATAGATTATGTAAGTTTGTCTTTAGAGGAAAAGTATGCATATAGTTAGGTTATCCTATATAATAAAAGCCCAGTGACCAAATGGTAGAACGGGCTTTTATATATATTGGTCGACCAGAACGATCAATCAACAAGTCACTATGATGTGTCCTTACCACCAGGAGGCAGATACTCAATGCAGAAGCTTCCCCCTGGTGGCCAGTGCGTAACCACAGTGGGAGTGCCCACGGCTGGTTGGGATGAGCAGTTGCTCCTGCTGGGAACCCCAGGCTGACAGGCAGAAACCTCCACACCAATGCATGAATCCCATGCACCAGGCCTCTAGTATAGATATAAAACTAACATATGGGTAAAATAATATATCAAAATGCAAATAATGTTTTAAATAAGAAGAAAACACTGACTAAGTGTAATAAGAGACACCTGACATTGTCAAAATAGGTTTGGCTCAGTGAATAGAGCGTTGGCCTGTGGACTGAAGGGTTCCAAGTTCGATTCTGGTCAAGGGCATGTACCCTGGTTGTGGGCACATCCCCACTAGGGGGTGTGCAAGAGGCAGCTGACCGATGATTCTCTCTCATTGATGTTTCTAACTCTCTCTCCCTCTCTCTTCCTCTCTGTAAAAAATCAACAAAATATATATTTTTAAAAAAGACATCTGACATCTCTCAAGCTGTTTCTCATCACTAGTAATATATTGTTGGTTGGCATTTTTCTATTTAACTGTAATTTGATGCATATTAAAAGGCAGATTCAGGTAAAACAGCCTTTTCAATTCGTACCACAGGGGCCAATTACAATGTAGCTTTATGAAAAATAAAGAAAATTCTGTTTTTATTAGGAAGAAGCACAAAATATACAAGTAGAATTTTAAAGGTCATTATTTTTCAGTGAAAATACTATACAATCTTTCTCACTATAAATGGCCTCTTAAAAGGAGGCATTTATTATTTTACCACTGCACTATGGCGATTCATAAGCCAAGCTAACTCTATTATCACTTAATAATCATGTGGTCCTCCCTTGATTTAGATAGGTCAATCCCTATAAGCATTTCTGGCAGAAGAGTAGGAAAACCAAACAGAATTATGTTTTGGAGTGAGCTCATTGTAGAAATTCTGTAGGCAAATGATAGGCAATGTAGAAACAGTATTAATGTATTAAAAAATAGTATAAGCTCTGGAGCCAGACTGAATGTCATTTACTAGCTAATTGACCTTGGGAACATTATTTAGATTATGTGGTTCATCTGTAAAAGGGGGGAAATTATAATATCTATTCATTAGTTTGCCAAAGATGAAATAAATTGTCTCTTACAAAGTAGTTATCATAGTGTTCAGTACATAGGAAAAACTCCATAAATTATAGCTATTATTACTTAGACCTACACTTCATTGAGTGCTTCTTTGGCAACAGATGACTACCCATGTAATTACACTGAAAAACCTTGTGGGATAGGAAATTTAAGTGCTCCGTGTGTGTGTGTGTGTGTGTGTGTGTGTGTGTGTGTGTGTGTGTGTTTGGGGAAGTAGTTCTTAAAAGTAAACGTTTATTTCATTATTCTAGTGACAGGCTTAGTGATTAGCTAAATTATTTCACTTCATATACCCTTAGGTTCACATGTCTTGTAAAGAGATTGTAAAGAGACAGACAAGCCAGTCATCTTCATCACATGTATATGGGCTTTTACTTTCATACTCATTTAGACACATAGTATCAGCTTCCATGAAAAAAGCATTTATACAATGTGTGGAACACTGAGGAGGACTTCGCATAAACGAAATGACTCCTGGTGAAACACTTTGAATTAGATGTTAATTAGCAACCTTTTTAATCCCCATCATTTAACTTTTAAAGATTAATAAACAAAATGACTATTTTATCCACATTTTCCCCTTAAAGGTGTCTACTTGGCACTGCATAAACCCCCCTTTCAAAGAAGAACTTAAGATTTATTTCTACCTTTTAAATATTTTATTTAAATGTTGATGATATGTCCTTCCTATGTAACTATAGTTACCTGTGAATTTTACATTATAAATCAATATTATAACTTATATAATGAGAAAATTGCCAAAATTTGACTCTTAAAGATTGAATTTGTTAGACGGAATGATTTATTGGTGCTAAATATGTTATATTTCAATTCATGTTTTGTGGGAGTGAAAATGAGTAATTTCTAATATCTCATGAGTAGTTGCTTCTCTTAAACTAGCTAAAAAGTTTTATTTTTCCTGTACTTATATATTATTTGATAAACATGTTTCCAAAATGGTTTTTAAAAAAGATTCCTTGTGAGTGAAAAAGTATGCCAATGTGAGAAACTCACTTTACCATTGAGAGAGTAGATGTTGGATAATCTAATCATTTTATTGTTTAATTTTCTTTATTGACTTTATTGGGGTGACATTGGTTAAGTCTTGTTAGAGGGGGTAGGAGCATTCTAAAATATCCCTTTGCATTTGTGCCCTGGAAGAATAAATGATACTATCACATTAGGACTGAATTCTGAGATTCCTTTCCATTGGGCAAATGGAATGGATATAGCTGACTAAAAGCACCATAACCTACTGTGTTTATCAGAATTTGCTTGGACTTTTGCTTTCTTATTCTCTGAACTTAGAGGATGAAATAGTATCTTTGGTTTACTCACACTTGTTCATGTGTTTCTGATATGTCTTTATTCTGGAATCTTGGTCATCCATTCATCCATCCATCAACCCATTTATAAATTTTTAAATACATTTTATCATCCATTCAACAAATATTAAATTCATTCTATGTTCAAGATACTATGGTATTTTTAATAATAACAAAAGTCAGTAAGAAAACATGGCACAGAATGAGTAGAAGAGAGTGTGGTGACTTGTTTGATGGTATTATTTGCAAAGTACCACATGGCCGCAAAGAATAAATTGATTAATTCTATCTGAGGGTGCCATATAAGATATCACAAAAAGAGCAATGCATGAACTGAATGTACAAGAATAAGAATTATTCAAAAAGAGAAGGAAGTGGAAGGAAATCTGAGTACTGGGAAAAATATAAACAAAAGGTACCTAGATTGAGAGCAAATGAAGTATTTGCAGATGTAGTAATCTAGTATGGCTAGGAGAGTCCAGGATAGGGCTTGCAGGAAATGAGTTTGAAAATGTGTTTGGAATAATTTTTGAGGGCTATGTATACCATTCTAAGGAACAAAAGCTGATAAAAGGCAATTTAAAATCAAAGAAATTATAAAAAATAGAATGGTATAATATATATAATAAAAGCCTAAGTGACAGTTATTGTGGAACAAGCAGAAAGACCTGTCGCTATTATGCACACTGACCACCAGGGGGCAGACGCTCAATACAGGAGCTGCCCCTTGGTGGTCAGTGTGCTCTCACAGGGGGAGCACCACTCAGCCAGAAGCCAGGCTCAAGGTTGGCAAACAGAACTTCGCTAAGGAGCAGCAAGCCGAGCCGTAAGGAGCCTGCAGCTAAGGAGCTGCGAGCCAAGTGGTAAGGAGCAAATAGGCAAGGCAGTAAGGAGCAAGGGATCCCGGATTGCTAGAAGGATGTCTGACAGCTGGCTTAGGCCTGGTTGTGTCAGGCCTAAGCCAGCAGGCAGACATCCCTAAAGGGGTTCCAGATTATAAGAGGGCAGAGGCCAGGCTGAGGGCACCCCAGTGCACAAATTTCATACACCAGGTCTCTAGCTGTTACATAAAGTTCTACTGAAGGGAGAGTCAGCCAGAGTCAAATGTGGAATTATTAGCCAATACATTCTTGGAAAAGAATTAAAGAGCCAAAATAATCATCGATACCACTTGTGCTATTTGTTGAATAAATTAATGAATGAATAAATGAATGAATGAATCTTTATTCTTGTAAGATTATTGAAAGAAAATATTAACTTGAATCCATGATAGTATAAATCTATTTGAGTTTAAATAATACGGTAATGAAACAAATATTATCTTTGTCCCTGTATTCAAGATATATGTGGAATATAACTTAAGTGATGAAGATTTTGTATCTGTTCCCACAATAGTTAACTTATCAGTGTTCACAATTGAGAATTCAATCCACTCACCATTGATAGACATCGAGTTGTATGCTCATAGTCAGATCCATGTTCAAATGAGAAAGTCGCTGCTTTACATTCAATAGCAACTGGCTAAAAACAAAAATGAAAAGCCCATTAAATATTGAGCCTAATGTGCTATAAAAAAGAAAGCATGGTTGGATATAAAAGGGTCAGACATCTTAATTAGCCTCTTAATATTTTATTAAAGAACATAATATTTTAAGCAGTACATATATAAACGGGATTATAGAAATAGTTGACATCTGTTGAATGTTTCCTATTGAATGTCTCTCATTATTCTATGTTAACTGTTAATTCTTACAACAACCTTATGAGTTAGGTACTATTCCTATGTACACGTAACAGAGGAAGAAATCAAGGCCTGGATAATTAACTTGACTTGACTAAAGTCACACAGCAAGTAAGTAATGTAATTGGAATTTGGACTCAAGCAGTTTGGTGCTGTAGCCCACACCTTTAATCACTAAACCAGCTGAATAAATACAGAAGTCAAATTTGTATTAAAATATAAGTGTATTTATTTAATAATCCTTGCATAACACTTATATATGCCAGGCTATGTTTTTAGTGCTCTAGAAATATTTACTCATATATCTTATGGCTTAGTGCTCTATTAATATTGCATCAGTTAATGTGGACAATTGGAGAAATATACTATCCTAAATAATCCTAAATAATAAAAGGCTAATATGCAAATCAACGGAATGGCCCGTCACTATGACGTGTACTGACCACCAGGGGGAAGACACTCAATGCAGGAGCTTTCCTTTAGTGTCAGTGCACTCCCACAAGGGGAGTGCCACTCAGCCAGCAGCCTTGAGCCAGGCTCATGGCTGATAAATGCAGTGGCAGTGATAGGAGCCTCTCCTGCCTCCATAGCAGCACTAAGGATGTCCAACTGCCAACTAAGCCATCAGTCAGACATCCCCTGAGGGCTCTCAGCCTGCAAGAGGGTGCAGGACAGCCTGAGGGACACCCCCTCCCCGAGTGCACAAATTTCATGCACCAGGCCTCTAATGAATAAATTTATTGGATTATCTCAAATCTCTTCAGTTCCTGGAAAAATGAAATATTAGTACACTTTAAAAAGTATTTATAAATGGAAAGAAGATTTGTCAAAAATGGGACATTTGTGTGTGAAAATTCAACTAGAAGGCACAGTTAGATTAAATCATTTTTACTACCATTTAAAGCTGAGTTTAAGATATTACTATCTAAGATTATATGAAAGGTTTTTAAATTAACACTGTCTAAGTAGGCCAGTTAATATAAAAATTGATAGGACTCAAACTAGTAAATGACAATATTATAAAGTAGAAAATATTTATCTTAGATAATTTCTGATTCCTTTTCCTATTCACTTTTTTTCCAATATTAACTTCTTATTTCCCTTAGTCTTCCTTACTGCAAATTCTACCACAGCTGTGATTTCTTTCATGTCACAAAACATAACCTGATACATGTATCTTAGTGTTATAGATTATAAGAACATTTTAAAAGAAGGGTTTAATATTAAAAGAGTGTGTTGATTATCTAAACAAATACATAATAGGATTAGCAAAGACACTTTGGTTAGTGAAACTACTTCACTGACAAATAAGGTCAATCAGAGAGCAATAGTTGTTCTGTTATATTTTGTGATCAACTATTCTACTATCTGATCAGCAGTTGAATATAAAGAGTAATTGCATAGTATTTGGACCCAGTGGCTTTGAATCCTGACTCTGATATATATAAGCTGTGTAACTTTAGCGAGTTAGGCTTTCTAAGTCTGTTTCCTCATTTGTAACATAGGGATACTATTAATACTTTCCTCACATGGTACTTATGCAAATTGAGTGGAAATAATGTGAATAAAGTGTTTAATATATAGGAACCACAAGATAATGCTAATCATTATTTGTCTTCAGAATATGGAAATTATCACAAAGTTAATGAATCTACATATTATTTGTGAAGGATATTCATTCTTTAGGCAAGACCTTAAAATGTTGGTAGGGTCTCTACTGTGCAAACTGAGGGGTAAAATTCAAAGATACCTTTGGGAATTCAAGTCCATTTGTCTTGAGGAGTGAGTACCCCTGTCATTCATTAGAGTATTTCAATTAAGACTTATACAAACTTAACATATTATAAAAAATAATTCATTATTCTGTTGATTCTTTCCTGCTTTTGACATTAGCTAGTATTGTACTATCTTTCAACTCAGTTGTTAAAACTATCCTCACCTATTTAGCATAATGACAGTTAAATTTAATTATATCTGTTGATGTTGATAGTTACAGTAATTTAATAATATGCTTTATGTTCTTAGCAGGGTTCCTAAAAAAATTCCAAGTGTTAATTGATTAGATATAATTTGATAGGTAAAAATACCCTTTAATCAGCTGAAATTAAAATTGATGGGTTATAGCTTTGAAAAATAAATCTAAGAAGGGGCTATTTAAACTATTATGTTAACACTTTTGATAAAAGTGAAGTCGTACTAATTATGTCACTAAAAGATAGTGGCCAAACTGAGAACAACAACACAAGGTCTAAAGTTCAATACTTAAAACAATACATGTAAATGCAAAAAAGAAATAATGCTTTTTAATATTTGAGTGGGCTATATTTTATCTCATTTCAGCTTGATACAATGGAATATTTTTACTCTTTCGTTATTTTTCTAAGTTACCCCATGTTGAAATGAATGGCATAGTTTGAAATTAAGTGTTAGGTCTGTGCATGAATTGGAAAAAGTCAGAAAGGGTATGTATTAAATGGTTAACAGTGTCTCCCCCTGGGAGAGGGTCTTTCACTTTTTACTTTAGCAATTAAAAATTATGGTGGCAAGCCAACATAATCAAGAAAGCATTTGAAAACAAACTCTGAATCTAATTTTATTTGATCAAAAATTAATTCATATTCAGGTAAAAAATAAAGTACTGTGAATCCTATTTAGTGTACCATATATAAATATATACTGTTATATATATTGTGATATATTACATGGTATATTATGTATTAATCACATATTTTATAATATAGCTGAATATTATATATTTATAATATATACTATATCATATATAAAATGGATTTCTAACCACAAAAATAGGCATATATGTTTTTTCTATTATATTAGCAATACAATTTGAAGACTACAGGCTATAATTTTCATTCATACCAAAAATTTCAGTGACAAAGTTTTCCTTTTATTTTTTATATTTTAAATATATATTTTATTGATTTTTTTACAGAGAGGAAGGGAGAGGGATAGAGAGTTAGAAACATCAGTGAGAGAGACACATGGATCAGATGCCTCCTGCACAAACCCTACTGGGGATGTGCCCGCAACCAAGATACATGCCCTTGACTGGAATCGAATCTGGGACCCTTCAGTCTGCAGGCCAACATTCTATCTACTGAGCCAAATCAGTTAGGGCCAAAGTTTTGCTTTTAAAAATGGGTAAGGATTTTAAAGAAAGCTCTCTTTTCCATTTTGCTTTATTTTTTTATTAAAAAGTTTTAATGTTGACATTATTGCAGGCTTCCTCCATTCCTCCATTTGCCCTACTCCACCTATACCCTCATCCCACTATTTTGGCCTCCACTATATTATTATCCATGGGATATTCATGTTTTTCAGCTAATCCCTTCACCTTCTTTATCTAATCACCCCTTACTTTCCTGTTTGCTTTAAATGTATTGTGTTAACTAATAAATACACTATACTACAAAAGAGGAAAATGATTTTTCTTAAAATTTTATTACAAGGTTAGTTTCTGAATTTTAAGAGACATGTAATATCAGTAACTAAACACATACTTAATAGAGAAACTTGGAAATTAATTTACATCTAATGATATTTATAATAAGTGAAGAGACACAGAGAACATTTTAAAAAGAAAAATCTATTTCTTGTTACTAAGCACTAGCCAAGTTTTCACAAATCAACCACTGATTTGATTGCCAGCATCTTATGGGGAGAAATTGTCTGGTATTTATTTTTGCTTCTTCCCAGTACATAGTAGGGATTCAATAAATGTTTGTTGAACTAAATTCAGTAATAAAGTCAAAGAACTGAAAATGCACTGATATAAAAAGAAATGCATCATAAGATTTGGGAACACTAGGTGCTTTTAATCATGTAAACATAATAAGAAATAACCTTGAAGTGGAATTTGGAACAGGACACTAATGCCATATAGGCCCACAAAATGTTAATGTATGTGAATATGAGTATGAAACCCAAACAAATTTTAAGAGCTGAGAGAACCCAGGGATGACAACCTAAATGGGTCTCTTAACAGAAAGAGCATTGAGACAGATTGTTAAGCAAATCACTAAAGGTCACACAGCAAATGATATTACAGAGAGCAAAACTTTATTTTTAAAATATTGTATTCATTTTTTAGAGAGAAAAGAAGGGAGGGAGAGAAGGAGGGAGGAAGGAAATAGGGAGGGGAGAGAGAAGAGAGAGGAGAGAGAGAGAGAGAGAGAGAGAGAGAGAGAGAGAGAGAGAGAGAGAGAGAATCAACTTGTTGTTCCACTTATTTATGCAATCATTGGTTGCTTCTTATATGTGCCCTGACTAGAGATTGAACCTGCAATCTTGGTGCATTGGGATAATGCTCCAAGCAACTGAGCTGCCCATCCAGGGCAAGAGTTCAAAAATTTAGTTACTATATTTTCTGTACCATATATAATATGTTATGTGATTTAACAAAGGATAAATGAATATAAGACAGAATGTGGTAAGTACCAGAAAGTACAAATCAGCATTACAGGAGTCAAATCAAAAGCAAGTTCTTTTCAGAGTAGTGATATTGTATAGTAATTAAGAGTAAGGAACCTAGAACCAGAACACAGAAGTCCAAATCCAGGTCAGCTACTTTTTGCTGTGTAACCTTGAGCAAGTTAATCAATATTTGTGTATCAAGTTTCTCATCTATAAAATAGGGATAGTAATTTGGTCTATGCTAAATATACCCTGTTCTGCTACAAGATATGTTTATATGCTTCAAATTAGCTCATATAAAATTGGTAAAAATGTAATGCTGTCAGAACACATTTGAAATTGTGCTATACAATTTTATTCAGCATTTTAGTTTTTTGAAGCTGACAGGAACAAGCTTTATTGGAATTAGAGATAAAGCTTTAGTATTATAGAAAGATATTAAGAAAGTGTTAAACATATCATAGAAATACCTCCCTTTCCTGCCAATAAGGTCTTCAAAAATCAAGACATTTTACACTATGTTAAAGTATCTAGAGATCTGGAAATTAATTGCTTTTTTTTAGGGTGGTAGCAGGTTCCTCTTAGATCATATTTTTAACATAGACAAAATCAATACCTATTAAAAGCAAATTTCTGCAAGGCCCAATATCTTGAAAGAGATAGTATGAGCCCCAAGATATAAGGATGTGAATGATGGATTATTTTAAATTGAATATGCTAATGGAACTTGAATATACTAATAATTTATTAGGGTTGTTTTTCTTATGTTTGAGATCCTGGCCTCAAAATTCTATAGGTTTTGAATGGTCTGTCCCAACCTTATGTTTCCTATATTTTTATTATTTTTATGAGAATTTATGTAGAAAATTTGGTTTTTAAGAAGTTTTTTTTTAAAATCAACAACTACATGTTATTATATCAATAATGCAGTTATTCAATAAACATTAGTAATCATTATTTTTGACAAGGAATAAGTAGAAAAGGCTTAATGAAGGATATTAACAACTGGGCTCAAAGAGTGGTCAGAAATTAAAGAATTAAAAATTGCTGAGCCGAAACCGGTTTGGCTCAGTGGATAGAGCATCAGTCGAAAGGTCCCAGGTTTGATTCCGGTCAAGGGCATGTACCTTGGTTGCAGGCACATCCCCGGTGGGGGTTGTGCAGGAGGCAGCTGGTTGATGTGTCTCTCTCATCGATGTTTCTAGCTCTCTATCCCTCTCCCTTCCTCTCTGTGAAAAATCAATAAAATATAATTAAAAATAATTTAAAATCCTGAGAATGAGTTTAAGAGGAGAAAACAACATGAAAAGTTGCATAGATGGAAAAGGAAGTAGTATAATAAGGAATATGAGTTTATTGTATTTTCTTAGTGGAGCACATGATTATGGAAAATGATTTTAGAAATGTGGGTCAATCCTGAAGTGTATGGTGGCAAACGATAAACCTTATTTTAGTCTCTGAAGAAAGGTTAACCATTTGACTTATTTTTTTTTTCAAGGTGTTTATTGGTTTACTCTAGATCCAGGTAAAATTACTATTCTGTTAACACTGATACCATTTTTGACATATCAAGTATTTCTGCGACTTTACGATTTTCATAATGAAAATGAACTACTTGCTTTAAGTACTTTTGAAAATTTGTAAGTCATTAAATTTTCCCAATTTACCTAAATCTAAAATATACAAATTAAACAGGATCCAAACACAGAATATAGGATATTTAAATGCATAAGATGAACTTGAATGAAAAGAGTAAAAAATATACCCAAATCAATAAAGTTCTATCCCCTTAATCCTAGTCACAGAAAATTTAAATACCAGTATTTTCCTGCTCCACTACATACCCATCAGCTTTCTACCTCCTTATTCAACTTTTAATTTTCCCTTTTGAATTGCAATTATATCTTTAGTGCTGTCAATCCAATTTTTTAAATCCTAATTTCCATTCCCTCAAAAGCCATTCCAAACCTTTATTTATCTTTTCAAACCATTCAAACCATTCTCTTGCCCTTATTCTCAGAACATGGCCATACTTTATGAAGATATACTGACATAATCTTTGCTGATTCAACAATATATTTTACTGTATAATGATATAAATGAGTAAACATCCATATTCTGTTTAATGACCATGTTGGATAAGAATACAAATGGGGAAGTCTACTTTGGTTGTTATTACAGTATTCAAAGATTAAGTCAAAAGCTAATAGACCTGCTGAGGTCGGTTTGGCTCAGTGGTAGAGTGTCGGTCTGCGGACTGAAAGGTCCCAGGTTCGATTCCGGCCAAGGGCATGTACATTGGTTGCGGGCACATCCCCGGTAGGGGGTGTGCAAGAGGCAGCTGGTCCATGTTTCTCTCTCATCGACATTTCTGGCTCTCTCTCTCTCTCCCTTCCTCTCTGTAAAATATCAATAAAAATATATTTTTTAAAAAAGCTAATAGACCTATCTTGTAATAAAACATGACAATTCTTGAGCCATATGTGCCTATTTCCTTCCCTTCTAAGTTATTTGAATCTCACATCAAACCTGGTAACTGGATGGTCTGATGTATATTATACTGAAAAGAAAAGAAAAAACTGTCTCTTTCCCCCCATAATTTTAATTTCATTTTAAAATCTAACATATCTAAGAGCTTTACAACTATACTAAAAGCATTCATGTATAATAAAAAGAAGGCAGCTTGTTGATAATATTTATGCTAATAAATTTGATGTAGTTTTTAAAAAATCTATAAATAGCAGCACCCTACTTTATTCAAAACTGCATACTTAAAGAAAGTTTTTAATTTAAATGGGTATGATATTAGATTTTATGTATGGGTTTACTGTTATTTCTAAATCTCAAAATAAGCATTTCATTATTTAAAAATATTATCAAACTTAGCTTCACAGGTTGATTTACATCTGAACTTTTTCTAAGTTACTTAGTTGATAACTTTGAGTTGAAACGCTATACTCATTCAGTGAGTATGAATGGGAGTAATATAAGCAAAACTGGCCAGTAAGAGACCTTAAAAAATATTACTTCCTTAAAAGCAATGAGAAAACTGGAAAAATGGTCAGAATCAATATTGTTTTTAAGATTCTGTAAAGTAACCAAAGATTTCCAGCAAGTAGGAAAATTTCATTCAAGAAAAATGGTGGAATCTCACTAAGAACAGAAAAGTCTATGTCATTTTCATGTGTCATATTTTCTCATTCCCCTGTGTGTGGTAAACCAACTGCCTGAAATCATGGTGAAACCAATATTCTAGTAGTCTCCAGCTGAGGCAGAACAGGGAAGGAGCTAAGAACTTTCACTATTTGACCTATCTAACGGAAGACTCCACCAACAAGGCAATCTTTATTTGATCTTACTGGATTAAAATACACTCTGTGTGAAGTGAGTGAAGCCTTTTCCCAGGAGTATTTGTTGAAAACAATTACAGGCCAAATTTAGCATTATCTGTCTGAGAGAGTATGATGAACTAATCAAAATGCTTTAAGAAAAAATACTTGGGAATGAAATGTTCCTAGAAACTTTGATAAGTTACAACATATTTATGAGGAACCTAAAAAGCCATGAGAGACATAGAGTTATGCATATGCCAATAGAGGTCAATATGCTTGAAAAGAATTTTAGAAGATCTTAAGCTAGTCATAAGAAAAGATAAAATAGTGCCATTTGTGAGTACATAGATGTATCTTGAGAATATCTTGCTAAGAAAAATAAGTCAGACAGAAAAAGTTAAGAACCAAATGATTTAGCTCATATCCTATATAATTTCCTGTATAAAAAAAGCCTAATATGCTAAGTTTCCAATCACCTGGTCGGCCATTCAACCAATCAAAGCGAAATATGCTAATGATATGCTAAGGCTGCTCAACCACTCACTATGATGTGAACTGACCACCAGGTGGCAGACTCTCCGACTGGTAGGTCAGCTTGCTGCTGGGGTCTAGCTGATCAGGACTGAGTGAGATGGGCTGGACACGCCCTGGAACCCTCCTGCAATCCCTCCCTGGCTAGCCAGCCTCCTGAGTCACTCCCCAGCCCAGATCATGCACAGATCCCTTGGCCTGGCCTGGGCCTTCTCACAATCCAGGCTGAAGGACCGACTCCCCACCTCCACTCAGTGCACAAATTTCATGCACCAGGACTCTAGTGTAAGATATAAAACTGAAAGGAACAAATGAACAAATAAGAAAAGCAAATAAGAACTCATAAATGCAGACATTATAATGGTTGCTAGAGAGAAGGTAGAGAGAAGGGAATGGATAAAGAGTAAAGAAGGTTAAAGATATGGAGACAGATTTTATACTGGATTATGGGCACACGATTAAATATAAAAATGATCTATCAAAGAAATGTGAAGTTTAAATCTATATGATCTCATTAACCAATGTTATTCCAATAAATTTTATTTTTTTAAAAAGCGCCCTAGCTGGTTTGGTTCAGTGGATAGAGTATTGGCCTGTAGATTGAAGGGTCCCAGGTTTGATTCCTGTCAAGGGCAGATGCCCAGGTTGCAGGCTTGATCCCCAGTGTGGAAATTGCAGAAGGCAGCCAATCAATGACTTGCTCTCATAATTGATGTTTCTATTTCTTTCTCTCTTTCTTTCCTCTATGAAATCAACAAGGCTCTAAACTTTCCCTTTTGGTTGACATTCAGGTTCTAGAAAAGCATGTAATCACTGCTAAGGCAGAGTTATTAACAAACAGAAAGTCTCTCACCAAATACTGGGAGATAAAGTGTTTCCAAGCCTTTAACAAAGTTTTTGTGCAATCATAAGCTGATAAGGAGTTTACTTATTAGATATGACAAAGATATATATTTAAGAATTGTTCTAGGAAAGTCACTAGGCAATATAACACATAGTAAAAATAATTAACCATAAGGAGGGAGGAAAATTTCATTTCCAGTGTAGTTGTATTATAATATGTAAATTCGAGTGACTGAAAAACATATTTGGGTAGTATGTACATTTTAATTATGCTAATTTTACTATCCATGAACATAGTATAGTATATGCTTCTATTTATTTGTATCTTCCTCAATTTCTTTCTTCAGTATCTTATAATTTTCTGAGTATAGGTCTCTTACCCTCTTGGTTAAATTTATTCCTAGGTACCTTATTTTTGTTGCAATGGTAAATAGGGCTTGCTTTCTTCATTTCTCTATCTGATAGTTCATTATTGGTATATAAAATGCCACTAATTTCTGAATATTAATTTTTGTTTCCTGCTACTCTTCCAAATTCTAGTGGACTCTTTAGGGTTTTCTATATACAACATCATGTCATCTGTGAATAATGACAGTTTTATTCCTTCCCAGTCTAGATGCCTTTCAATTTTACTTCATCTTTTTTTCAGCATCACTAATTATCAGAGAGATACAAATCAAAACCACAATGAAATAACACCTCGTTATTTCAAACAAGTGCTGGGAGGATGTGGAGAAAATGGAACTTTTGTGCACTGTCTGTAGGAATGCAGACCACCATGGGAAAATTATGGAGTTCCTCAAAAAATTAAAAATGGAACTGCCTTTTGACCCGTCAATCCCACTTCTGGGAATATATCCAAAAATATAAGAGCCCTGGAAGGTTTGGCTCAGTGGATAGAGCGTTGGCCTGCCAACTAAAGAGTCCAGGTTGGATTCTGGCCAAGGACACATGCCCAGGTTGTGGGCTTGATCTCCCCACCCAGTAGTGGGCATACAAGAGGCAGCCAATCAATGTTTCTCTTTCATCATTGATGTTTCTATCTCTCTCCCTTCCTCTATGAAATCAATAAAAAATAAAATAAAACACAAGAAAAATTATTTTGAAAGAATATATTGCTATTCTATTTACAATAGTCAAAATATGGAAACAGCCCAAGTGCCCATTAGTAGATTAAAGTATAAAATAGCTGCAGTACATCTACACAATGGAATACTACCCAGCCATAAAAAAGGAAATTTTGTTTTGTGAAAGCCTGGATGGACTGGGACATTATTATGCTAAGTCAGGTAATCTAGTTAGAGAAAGACAAATATCATATGATCTAATTTATATATGATAGAGCTACTATGGAAAACAGTATGGAGGCTCCTCAAAAAAATAAGAATAGTGTAACCATATGACCCAGCAATCTGTCTTCTATGAATCTACCCCCCCAAAATTAAAAACATTTATTCAGAAAGACATATGCACCCTATATTCATTTGCATTATTCACAGTGGCCAAGAGACAGAAATAACTTATACTGGGAAATAATTAAAACAAATAAAATTGATGGTGGAGGCATAAGAATTTTAATGGATAAATGGTTATGTATAATAAGTACAGTTTTGTCATTATACATGACAAGGGGATTAGTTTATGTTTAAACGAGTAAAAATACTACAAATATTTTATGGCAATCTACTCCCACTCTATGACTGTTAATTACTTGATTGTATTATTAATATTAATAAATTAAGGAACTCCTATCACCTTCAAATTTGTTTTGAGTTAGGACTAATACTTATTCTCAAACTAAATTAATAAATGTCAGATCTGTGTTTTCTAACAAGTAAAAACATCTTTTGTGTTATAAAATGGCTAACCACTATACACAGAAATAGTGTTTTATTTATTTTCTT
The DNA here is from genome assembly GCA_963924515.1 of Vespertilio murinus. NCBI lineage: Eukaryota > Metazoa > Chordata > Mammalia > Chiroptera > Vespertilionidae > Vespertilio > Vespertilio murinus. The sequence goes on from OZ004710.1 coordinate 25,593,825, forward strand.
TTTATTTATTTTGGTGCAATCACAACTAGACCAGTCAGAAGGTCAAAACTTATATAGAGGGCATTTCTATTTAAAGTAAAAATAATACTCTAATATATCTTTCTTCTGTAGCAAAAAGCAATGTTTGATCCCAAAGAAAAATACACATTTTGTCTGTTTTTAGAAATCCATTGTCAGAATGAATGACAATTTATGTAATTTAATTAGATTCTGAGGTTAAATTGTAATAAAGAATGAAATTCAAGTACCCACAATAACTCTCATTAAAGTTGTAAAAATTCCAAATTTGAACAATACGTAGGCAGCTTATTTAATCTGGCATTTCAGAACTGGATCTCCCATTTAGGGCACTGATCAACCTTGCAGATTACTGTAATATTTTAAAAGGACTCAGAACAATTTATGAATAAGTTGTTCAGAGGTTCACTCAGGCTCACCAAGGTCAAGAGTAAAAATCTGAAATATAGTTTTCTGTATGGAATATCAAAAACGCTGGGTCAATATTCTTGCTTTTCTATCCCATAACATTTTTCCCACATCAGGGTCACACAAACATGTGAATTACATGAAATTCATCTCCTGAAATATTATAATTGAGCGATTGGCCCTATATAATAGCAGACCACCCTATCAATTTTGATCCAAACTCTGCCAAAATAATATTTAGTGACACATAAACACAGGTTAAATTTTGTTGCAACTCCCCACCTTTTTGATCTACTAATCAATAACGGACAATATGTAGTATGTAAATCCTGTTGATTATGGATCACTAATATAAGAAGATTAATCTGTATTTTTAAGTTGCCAAAAAGATATTCTAGTAATTTTAATTTATTAATATTAAATTTAATATATAAAAATATATTTTGCATTAAGTGAGTGCTACTTAATAAAAATAGAAAAATCATATCCTTAGAACTCTACACTGTAGCACAAATGGAAATGTAAAAAACTGGGCAAAGAACAGCTAATCCACCTCTCCGCCCCCACACTGGGACTTGCACAATTTCTATCATGGTGTCTAACAGCTTAACTTTATTACCAAGGATAATCCCCCCTTTTTTTAAAATGCCTGTCAGAGAAAGCTTAACACTTCCAGGAAAAAGTGTGGTTTGTTCTAGCTAAAATCTAGTGTTAGGCTGTTAGGTTCCTGAACCTGAACCTGAACTGTTAGAGCAGCTATTTTTAAAAGTTTGTAATTATAAATCCTTCCTCTGTCCTTTGAAATAGAAATCTTCTACCAGTTAGTACTCTCATCTCAAAGGCCTTGGAGCCAACTCCTTGAAATGCAAATACTCAAGGAGATAGTTGCATTAAGTGAGTGCTACTTAATAAAAATAGAAAAAACATATCATTAGAACTCTACATTATAGCACAAATGGAAATGCAAAAAAAACTTATTGGGAGGGAAAGAGCCTAACTTTGGTGGAAGCCTTGCTCCAAGGTGCATAAAGATATGAGAATTTTGTACAAAGATATTGGGGTTTGAAGCGATTAAAATAGTAAAAATGTTATAAAATAGGGCATTCAGGAAAGACTGAAGGGATCAGCTAACTCAATCAATAGGCATTTGAGGAGATATTTGAGAGACTAATCGGAGCAGTCAGCATGGCTTTCAAATGCAGTGGAATTGGGTTTCAATCTTGATTCCACCACTTATCATCTCCATGATTTAGGAGATTTACTTAATATCTTTGAACCTGTAAATTGGAAGTGTTAATAATTTCCTTATAGGAGGATTAGTAATTGACTTAGCACTATCTGATTCAGATTAGACACCGGCTTATTGTTTGAAAATGAGTTTTAATTGCTCAGTACAGAATTTCGTATGTGGACTATGTTCAAAATAGGTTTTACTGAAAAGAAACAAATGTAGTCTTTCACTATAGATAAGTTATTTAAACAAAATGAGCTTGTAGACTCATTTATAAAATGTAAGAATTGAATTATATGATTTCCAGGGCAATAATTTATTATATTCTAAATACTTGCTCTCAGAAATTCCAAATTTAAATTATATTAAAATTCTGTAGCAGATAGTTTATTTTAAAGTTAGCTAAGAAATGTTTAAATTCTGTGGCTCTCAACCCTGGCTGTATATTAGAATCAATTGAGTGCCTTTAAATAATACAGCTGTCAGAGGGAAGACGGGTTGTTGGGCTGGGTGAAAAAGGTGAAAGGATTAAGCAAAACAACAATAATAAAACAAATCAACAAACAAAATAACTCATATACAGAGAAGACAGTATAGTGATTATCAGAAAGAAAGTGGGATGGGGAGAGGTAGAAAAGGGTATAAGGTGGCCCTAGCCAGTTTGTCTTAGTGGATAGAGCATCAGCCTGCAGACCATATGGCCCGGGTTTGATTTCAGTCAAGGGCATGTATCTTGGTTTCAAGGTCCTCCCAAACCCAGGCCCTGGTCAGGCCTCATGCAGGAGGCAACCAATGAATGTGTTTCTCTCACATTGATGTTTCTCTCTGTCTTTCCCTCTCTCTAAAAATTTTCCCTCTTCCATAAAAATCAATGGAAAAATATGCTCAGGTGAGGATTAACAAAACCAAAAAAAAGGAAAAAAAGGAGTATAAAGAGGATAAATGGTGATGAAAGGAGACCTGACTTGAACACACGATATAATATACAAATCATTTTATAGAATACATACTTGAAATCTACATAATTTGTTTTAACCATGTCACTCCAATGAATTCAATAAAAAATAAAAAAAATAGTGAAACACAAAAGTTAAAATTAAAATTTGTGAAGTACGGTCTGAATGTCAATGTTTCTTTAAAGGTGCATGAGTATTCAAATTGCTTTCAGGGTAGTTAATTACCCTTAAAGGAAAGTTATAAGTATAAAGAATACATATAGTGTAAAGGAAGTTAAGAGTAGATTCATCAAGAATCTCATTTTGATTCTCAAGCTAAGTACTTCTCAAAAATTTTATCCAGTTTCCTCACCCCAAAATCTCTTATTTTCTTATGTCTGGATATCACATGACCTCTTCAAACTCAATTTATTAAAAATTGAATTCATTTCCATTCATTAGAACATTTTATTTAGCATGATTTTCATATTTATGTTAAGGAATCCTCCAATTTCTCTAGCTGAAAATCCCAGTATGAAATTTAAATTTAAGACTTTTCTGTTTGTTACACAACATCTGCACGGTCTATCTCTCTGCCTATCTTATTTCCCCGTTCCCTCTGTCTCCCTCCATTTCTATTTCACCTTCAAAAGTCACTAACCCAAGAAAGAATCTTCTTATCTTCTTAAATTTAGGTTATGTGCTACACTATATGTATTCATAGACCCTTGTCCTTTCTTCCATAGGACTTAATACTGATTCAATTTTAAGTTTATCCCTGTGATCTGTTACTCAATGTCTCCTTGCATTGTTAGAATGTGAAGTTCCTGAAAGCAAAAGCAATTTTTTTTTGCTATTTATCTTTTTTTTTTTTAAAATGCAAACTGCCCATCACACAATAAACACCCGATATACAATTGTTGAATAATGAAAAGTTAAAAATAAAAGAGATGAGAAGTTTTTTTCTACTCCAGGTAAGTAGAAATTAGCAAATTTAGATGGTCTAGTCACATGGACCAAAGCCCATGTAATGTCCTTCAGTGCCTTAACTTTAGCATACACTCAACATTAAAAACAAGTCTCTTGTCTTTTGTTTTGGTGAGGTTGAGCTCAGTTTGAGTTCTCTCTCCTATCACAATAATTATTACTGAATAAAAACTGTCTTTACCACATTTAACAGGTGCCCTGCTTTGTTTATCTTTGACACTATAACTATTTTTCTTGGGAAATAATAGCTAAAGACCTATTTCCGAGTTTTTATTATGAAGATATTTCAGGGAAAAATTATTATCATTATCTTTGGAACCATTATTATTGTCAGTAAACACTGACAAGTACTTAAGTTAAAACTTTCACTGACAAAGATTTATTCTGAAAATTTCAAGGATACTCAATAAAAGGGAAGTCCAAAATAATATAGCCATAAAAAATGTTGCAACAATAAATTGTTGTGATATATTATCTCTGGTAATTCCCTATAAAAACCTATCAAAGTCTATTAGCAGTCTCTATATTATTATATTATTATTTGTCCAAAGCCTTTGATAGCTGAAAAACGAGATATACAGGTTGCCTCAAAATTACGAGAGTTCTTAACATGTTGGTAAATTCTAAGATAAATATTTTTATGAAAATAAATGTTGGCTGGCTTGATGGGCTATAGAACAACATAGTGTGCTGCAATTGTATAATAAAGGTTATAAGTCTAAATATTATTAAAATCAAAATGAAAATTTCATTTACTTTGAAATGCCATCAGAAGTGTCTGGTCATTACATGGTTTGTGAAAAGGTTCTTGATAGCATGGGTTACTTACACTTTAACCCATTTTCATCTGACTGAAAACTCTAGGGGAAAGTAGGTTTTAGAGGGAAAATTATCAGAATATGGTATTAAAAAATATTTGATTGAATTTCAAGATATACAGAAAAAGTAAAAATGGAAAAACTCTCAATATTTTTATATCCATGAAGAAAGAAAACTGCATATACCCATGTGTATATTTTGTTTTTTTCATAAGATTAAAAACAATTGAAAGTATTTATGATTAGTTCTAAGACAACAATATGAATTCTCCTGGTTCACTACTGTCCAAAATATATAAAACCAACTTTTGCTCTTTGCACCAGAAATAAAGTTCCTGCTTACAACCCCCAGGTTAAAATGGTTCAGAATCATCAAGGCATTTGTTGATTTTATTTAAAATAAAATTATGATCTAAAAATAATTGTTTTGGTATCAATGAAATGTTTCTACTTAGTACCAGAAACATTTGTGACAAAGTTATCTTAGGATATAGGAACGTAACTGATATTGATATTGGCTGAAATTTCTTGGTTGTTGTTGGTAAACATTTATTAATGCTGGAAAAATGGTGAAGGTACCAAAGCATCATTTCATAAATCAGATAAACTATCATAACACCATAGAATGTTATCCCCTATAAACTAGTACTAATTGTTCATTTTGAGGTGAATTGTTAGACACTCATTTTGTTTATCCACCCTCAATATCATACTTTCATTGCCTGTTATGATTATTTTACTATCCAAAAGAAATTCATGAAGGGGTTCATTTAGAATGAACACATGATCAAGGAATATGCCACTTAAGATGACAACTCTTTTACTTCACAACTCTTTGTTAGATTCTTAACTCCTTGAAAGATGGAGCACATTCTTATTACCAAACGGAGTGCCAGGTACATAGTAAAAACTGAAAACAGGATTTCTGAATGAATCACTGAATCAATCAATGAGTAAAAATGTTGCTCTATTCCTACTCTGGTATACACTAATTTAAGGCAAAATAAATTTCATCTCACATTTATTTTTTACTTCTGTACAAACTCATCATGCTTGTCTAACAAATCTAAATATTTATAGATTAATAATAATTTTCTACTTCAAAGGCTACCAAATCACACTGAATACTTACATTTTTTTCAGAAAAAAATAATCCTCTGGAGTAAATGTACATTTAAAAATCAATTTTAAAATTATTACTTATGTAATTTCATTTATATTTCTACTCTTTAAAGGGAAGCAGGTAAATAAATTGTTGAAATGTACTGTGAACAATAGTCTATTAAGACATGAAGCATTGAAATGTTTACTAGGTTCTTTTTGTACAAACTAAGAGTGCTATTTGTAATTTTTATTGAACATTTCCTATATGTTAAACATATTTCAATTTATCTTCACAATAACCTTATTGAGTATGATTAACTTCTTTATACATCTAAGGAAATTGAAAAATAGTTAAGTAACTTGTGCAATGTTATGTGGCTTAAAATTTATCTATTACAGCCTCTTTATTTTTACAAATGAGTATTTGTGTGGGGTTCAGTTAATTGAAAGGCCCCATAGCTAATAAATGATAGAACCAAGACTTCAACCTGTTTCTTGACTTCTAGTGCAGTATTCTTTGCAGTTTGAACAAGATGACCATACTTAGAAAGGGGAAACATGTCCTCCCCTAATCCTAGAGGGGTGGAAATAAGGTTGCTTTTGGAAAAGATCCATTTTGAAGATAGGAGAGCAGGAAGCTGAAGAGGTTCTCATCTTTTGCTTTATTTATTTTGAGGCAATAGTATAATTATATGCGTGCAAATTAAAATTGTTTTGGTTTGTTTTTACCTCTGATAATATTAAGCTTTTAACTTATGAAATATCCAAATGTATCACTAGTTGTGTTTCTGGCCTTAAAAATCTCCTTAGTCTAATATTCCAAATTTCTTTTGGTAATTTCATAGTGTATCTTTTCCCATCATTTTACTCTCAAATGGTCCATATTTATTTACACCATTGTAAACAGCCTATAGTTGGCATTTTCTACCAAGTGTAACACTCTTTTTCCTCTTTCTTTGGGCATTTAGCCTGTTGGCTTGAATGTTATTTCTGATATATATGAGTTTAAGTCTACCACCGTGCTACTTGATTTCTATTTGTGCTTATTTTTCTTTTGCTTCTCTTTTCTTGTTTTCATTTAAGCTGTCATTTCCAATTTTCTCCTATATTGCTTGGGCTACATATTAATTTATTATTCTTTTTGCAGTTACTACAAGCACTCATGCTTACCAAAATACTTTTTCTCTTCTTGGATAGTGCAAGGATCTTGGAACACTTGAACTCTATTTACCCCCCTCCCTCCTTATCTGTTACCATTGTAGTGAACTTCAATTCTATATATTTAAAACACCATATTATTGATATTATTATCATTTTACCCAGTCAATAATTTACGTACATATTTACCATTTTTGTTGTGCTTCATTTCTTCCTCGAGCATCATTGGGATTATGTTTCTTCTGCTGAAGAGCACCTTTCGGTTTGGTGTGTTGGTAACAAATTCTCAGCTCTGCTTATCCAAATATTTTAATGTCACTCTCATTTTTGAAGGATAGGTTTAAGAGAACTTGAAGTCTAAGTTGGCAGTTATTTTCTTTCAATGCATTCAGTTCACTTGTTGAAAATAGCATTCCATTTTCTTTTGGCTTGCACTGTTTTAGAGTCTAGGTTTCCTTCTCATAGATCCTGGCCCCATATTTTCCACTGATTGGTTTTTAAAAAAATCTTTAAAGATTTTGAAATTTGTCAAGCTTTTCTTGTCAACCTTTCAGCCAGCAAGGTTAAAGTACCGAGTCCACACAAAATATCAACACTGGAGATAGTCCCAGGAAGTTCATAACTGATTGGCCCAACATTTTTGCTGAAGGGAGTGGTGAGGTCAAAGCTGAGATTCAATGGAGGCTGGAGTTGCATATGAAACCTTTTTTGGAAGTGAGGAAATTTTGTATTTGCTGAACTTGATAGCAGTCACAAGCAGGGATAGAGAGTGGTATAATGTGTCTGGGGCTCAATTTCTAATTTTAAAAATGGGTATGATAATAGTTCCTATCCTGTCTATCACAGAGTCCTTTAAGGATCAAATGAGTTGATGGCATACATTTCAAAAGAAACAATAGATGTGAAAGTATACTATGAGGTAGTATAAATATTGGTTATTTATAAACATGCAGTTTTCTAAATATTGAATAATACATGCTAAATTTGAAATGACATATTCTTATTTAAAAGAACGAGGTGAATGGAATTGTCTCTTCCAGGGTTTACTTGTAGCATCATGGACATTGTTTACATTTCATTCATAGACTTGGCATTTACTTTCACTGATGGATATATACTCAATGAGAAAAGCTGAGAGTAGGCAAGTAAGTGATCATATCACACTTAGAGCAAGCGGGCACAAATGATGAAGTGAGATGGAATAGGAAAAAGGGATACAATAGATAGACAGGCACTTAGTGAGTTTCAAATCTATACCTACTTCTTTAAATATGAGCTATTGCAAAGCAACTTCCTGATAAAGAAAATTTAGCACAGCTATGTCACCCTGACTGCTACTGCTACTGAGAGGCTATCAGGGTCATTGGTCAGTGGGTTACTGCATAAAGGTCCATTAAATACATATAGCACACTTAGTGTCTGATTGCTGGCATTTGGTTTTATCTTCTAGGTTCCGCCACTTAAATGGAAACAAGATGTCAGTCAAGTAGTTCTAGGCTTCTCTTCCTGAGCAGAGATGAACCATTTAAGCTGGGCAATTTGGTAACATAGTTCATTATTTCCCATTGTCACATGTGAATAGATATAATCTGGAACTTTAATTCTCAAGGTAGAAGGGCAGAGCCACTTTTTGAGCTAAATGATAGATTTTCAGAATATACTGTAATGACACATTTGGAGAACACAAAATACTCCTTTTAGATGATACATTTCTACAATGAAAATCTCTTGTAGCCTTGCAATATCTTCAAGATACAGGCGTGTATTTTTCAAATTTTATTCTAACTTTTCTTTTATTTAGAAAAAATTGTAATATCGATTTATTTTAAAACTGAAAGCCCATAAATTAGCTTATTGGATTTTTTAAATGTTAAAAATCCTACATAAATTTTCTATTGATTTAGATAAATGTCTTCACTTCTTAGATTTATCCTTTTGTAGAGAATTAGAACTGATTTTTTTTCCCATATGATCATTCTGGGTTGTTTTCTTCAACTGTTAATCTGTTTCTTCAACAAGGCATTGTTGTTGTTTTTTACCTATATTTATCAATTAGAATGTTGTATATTGTATTTCAAAAGTACAATTAAATTTTGTTTCTTTCATTTTTGTTTTGGATTGCTAATGCTGAAAATCAAGAGTTGACATAGATGTCACAATTCCCTGAAACATGAACAAAATCAGCTCAGGGCATTGCAGTCTTTCAAAGATTATATTTTAGGTGGTTGCCAAAAACAGTAAACTGTGAATGAAAAATCATATGATACAAATCTTTGAAAGTAAATAATTTATGGGCTATTGCAATGAAAACGTCTTTGTTCTTCACAATCCGTGGTCAAATCAACGATTATAATTATCCACACACCAAGTGCACAAAAAAGCATATGGAGCCAGGCATCTTAGATGAAAGATGAGCGTGACAAACGTTGGTAGAGATGATGCCTATGTGCCAGTACATTTCCCTGGACATGAAATAATGGTCCCGCATGGGAAAATTATTAGTTTAACTGTGGTTCGTATAGGTTCATATTTGTAGGTAGGTTTCTTTAGCCGTCTGAATGAAAGCATCTCATAAACTTTTAACTCATTCCAAAAAGTCTGCAACTTTGTGGCCAGTGTTTAATAAAATATAGCAAGAATAATTTAGGAAGCTCTCAAAGAGGAAAGGATACTGGTTTGGTACATTTCTTGCTGATACGGAATTCATATTTATATAGCATTTGCTCTTTGGCCTCCAATGTACTTTTCTTCTTTCATGTTACTTGTGTCCATGGGATTAGAAGAACTCTTAAACATAAGGAGTGGATCCAGAGAGAAGTATGCAAAGGATAAAAATCATGCCTAATCCCAGTGACAAGTTTACCAAGAAGCCATTAAAGCTTAAGTTTGAGAGCCTCTCACTTGTACAAGACTCTTTCAAGGCCCCAAGAGTATTTGATGTTTATAATGTTTGTCATATTTTTAAAATTTGTAATTTGTTGTGTTTTTTTCTTATCCCAAATTTCAGTTTGTATATCATTTTTTTAAAAGAGGAACCGTACAACTATATAAGATTCAGACTCTTTAAAACCCAGTCCTCCCCATTAAGTATGGCTCAGCAATGGTAGATAGGGATCATTTTATTTCATATCCTTCAAACTCTTAATATTACCTCCCAACACATCAAAATCTATAGCTGTAAAACAAACATCTTGAGGAAAATCAGCAATATTTAATCCATTTCCATGTTAGGAATTAATCACTAGGCAGAATATAAGCACTAAGTAATGAGAGGCTACTTTGGGAAGAAATAAAAGGATGGCCTGTTAAACCATATTAGATTCATAGGGACTGTGAAACCACATGGATTCACAGCTGTAAGTGACCTCAGTTGTCTTTTTTTCTGAGTCTTGCATTTTACATAGAAGAAACTGAGGTTCATAGAGGAAGTGCAACTTGTTCAAATTTACATGTAAGTTTATTAGTGGTAAAGTCAGGATTTCAAGAAAACTAATCCTATTCTAATTTCTAATATTCATCCAATTCATTTACTACTTCTTTTATAGAATTATTTCCTAACATGTATTGGATTTGCATATTTTACATATCTGACTCTGTAACTGAGAGCCAATTATTATTTCAACATTTTAACTAATCACTTTGTGTACTTCATCACATTTTTGCATGCAGTTTATAGTATAATGACATCCTATCCTTAGTACAGTTCAATAATAAGATGATAGCCTATCCATTTTTTTTCAGACCAGTAATTGTCTATTTCAACCCAAACAATTGTTTCTTGCATTAAATCATTATTCTAAGGTTAGGTTTTTCATGCTACTGTAATAACTATTTTATGTTTTCATTGGTTAACAACAAAGTAAAACTGGGAAATAGATAAAAATGATTTTGAAAATACAAGCATGACATTTAATACCTTGCATAATAGCTTTAAAATTTTTTCACATTAGCCAAAACCGGTTTGGCTCAGTGGATAGAGCGTCGGCCTGAGGACTGAAAGATCCCTGGTGGGATTTCAGTTAAGGGCACATACCTTGGTTATGGGCACATCCCCAGTGGGGGGTGTGCAAGAGGCAGCTGGTCGATGTTTCTCATCGACATCTCTCATCTCTCTATCCCTCTCAATTCCTCTCTGTGTAAAATCCATTATACTCACACACACACACACACACACACACACACACACACACACACATATATATATAAATTTTCACATTAAATCTTTGTTATTGTAGCAAGAGTGAAGGCAACTTTCCCTCTGTTTTAGAAGTTGTAAGTCATAACTACATAGCTTTTTTAAAGTACTAGAAACACATAAATACTAAAATAAAAGCAATAATATTGTGATTGGGTTAAAACAATATATTTAAACTACACAAGTGATTTCATTGGTATTCTTCTGAATTTAAAAATTCCTTATCTCAATGCAATGTAAAAATCTTTACAATAACTATATATATATATATATATATATATATATATATATATATATCACATAAGTTACCATTATGTGGGAAAATGAACACGATTATGAGCAGGCAATTCAGAGAAAAATGAAAATGAAAATGGCTAAAATATATGATGGCAAAATCTAGTCTCATTAATTATAAGAGAAACAAAATATGACTAGGATTATTATTACAATTATTATTTCACCTAAATAATTTAATAGTGAAAGTATAATGAAATGGTTATGCATGTATGCTGTTGATATAGGATCTGTAGTATATCTAGTGTAAACTGATACAACACTTTATGATAGGAATTTTTCATTAAAACAAAAACCTTTCATTTCAGTAAAAATCTTAAAAAATAACCATTGGATTAATGATTCCATTTTAAGCCTAAAAGAAACATTTTTTTATGAAGGCTCACAATTATGTATTAAAGTAATATACATAATAGTGATAACAAGAACTTGAAATAACTTGAATACCAACAATAAAGAGGATATAAAATAAATTATGTTGATATGATAAAATTATATATATATTATATGTATGTCACAATTATATAAGTAAAATATGAAGAGAAGAAACACTGGAAGAAAATATATAAATATTGTTAATGGTTAAAACAATTCAAGGTAATGTCTGTATTTTCAACATTTTATATAATGAGTAGTTAATACTTTCAAATTAGAAAATTAATTTTAATAATAAAGATAAAGAAATAGAGAAAAAGTAGAAACATATAAGAAAAATGTCCATGAAATTAAATGCATACTCAAACAACAAGGAGGTTTGACCTTACGATTCTAGCAGAAATAATAAAAAAGAGATAAAACTCAATACTGGTGAAAATGCTGGTTTAAGTTGGTAGAATTCTTCTGGTAGATAATTTGATAATACAAATAATCTTTAATTGTATACTCTGCTCCTATAATCATCAGGATTATATAAATATATTCAAGGAAATCATTTGAATGGTTAAAAACCTATATTTCTAATATAATTATAGCAACTTTACTAGTTGGTGGCAATCTAAATGATCCAACAATAATTAAATGATTGAATAAATTATGGTATATAAATTCAGTGTTATATAATGTAGTCACTTAAAATTAATATAATGACTATATGGAATAGCAAGATAGGATTTTTTTATCTTATATACTGTTTACATTGAGAAATATTGGAAGAAACCCCCCCAAAAAAAAACCCATAGAGAGGATAAGATTGACATTTACAAATAATTTCTAAATGTTTTATATTAATGAAACATCTTTTTTTTTTTAAATTGCTTACCACTTGTGCATTAGGTGTCAGCTCTTCTGGTCCTGTAATTTCAGGTGGCAGAGAAATTATGTAATAACACATTTTAGTCACATTCTTGGACTAGAAAAGAAGAACACAAAAAAGTCATGAAATTCATGTCAATGTCATAAACCCAGTTCTGATATGTAATTTCTATAATTATCATGCACTTGTATTCATGTCTATATCTAGGAAAATATACTAAAGATATACATTATTCACCAATAGGATGAAATATGTGTATTTTTATATGCAGCGTGAGTTCTAATTTTATCTGTGAAACCTTTTTAAATTGAATTTATTGAGGTGACATTGGTTCTTTAGCCTTTTCTGCACACTATGATGATTTTCCTATTAAAATTCTATCATGGAGCACTCCACTATCTAAATCATTATCTTGGACCATATGGATAAGAAGGAAAGGGTGGGGTAGGTGGGGGGGTGGGCACAGCTTTCATGAGTGTATTAGGAACAGGGCAAGGAGAAGTAGTGAGAAAGACACTATGATGTTGCTTCACTATTTTGTAAACCTATAGTTAGGCAATGTTGGTAGATACTACACAACATAGCCTCATCATCAGATCTTTTCATTTATTTGCATGCCTTATTTTTTCAATTAGGCTCTCAGGCCCCCCCCCCAAATTATATTATCAACACTTTAGGAACATGGGACATATTTTGCAATATTTAAATCCCCCTATTACAGTATACTAGAGGCCTGGTACAGAGATTTGTGCACTGGGGGGAGTCCCTCGGCCTGGCCTGCAGACATCCCCTGAGGTTTCCCAGATTATGAGAGGCCACAGGCGAGGCCAAGGGACCCCACCAGTGCACAGTCAGGTCTGGGGAGGGACTGCAGGAGGGCTCCGGGGCATATGCAGCCCATCTCATCCAGTCCCAATTTGCAGGACCCCAGAAACAAGCTAACCTATTGGTTGGAGTGTCTGCCCCCTGGTGGTCAGTGCACATTATAGCTACAGGTTGAACAGAACAAAAGGTTTTATATATATATATATATATATTGAATACCTTAAATAAATGCTAGGCAAGCCCAGAAATCACAAAACCAACTGCCAATAGTATTAACTAAGCAATAATGTTCCTGTCCCCTTTTGCTTCCCAGACCTGGATCCTCAGTTTTTTACTTCCATTTTGACTCAGGAGAGATCAGAAACCAGCTAGCAAACTAACTCTTAATGAGAGGCTTTTTTTTCTTTGTTTACCAGGAAGAAAATTGTGCTCTGGGGGGAAAAAAGTTCATACAATTGGTACACTATATATTTCAAACTAGTTCATACTCAGTTTTACTCACAACAAGAAACATGATAATAGTGTATTTTTGAGACGTTATTAGCAATTAGTCAGTGTTCATAATTTTGTCCTGCATTCTATTAGTAAAAAATGAAAGGAACTAGTATTTTCAGTAATATATAAAGACTGTTGGAGATGGCTGATACGAAAATGTATATTGGCAAACAAACAAACAAACAAAAAATGGCAGACTGAGAATAAGGGTGAAAGTGAGAACAATGTACACCTTTTCAAAATTTACCAGAAAACAGGTGAGGAAATATGTCCTAACGGTTATTGTAACAGTAACATCACACCCTTTTCTTATTTTTCTTAGGAAGATTTTCCCCAATTCCACAAATTTAGCAACCACATAGTATGTTTTCTTAAAAAGAGGCAATGGATAAACCTAGTGTCATGATAATCCTTGTTGCATTTACTAGCTGTAATATTATAATGTATAAGCAAGATTCATTCGGTGTTATCATGAAGCCATATTTATTTTACTCCTTACTTTTTCCTCAAACTTTGATGGAAGATTAATAATTAGGTAGTTCTGAGACATTTGTATTCATTCTTAATTGATAGAAATCCCTGAAGGTACTTAGAATGTCTAATTACTTGTAGAAAACAGAGCTTCAACTTAATTCAAAGTTACACCCAATCCCCTCCTTCTGAAAGTAAGAACTTGCAGTTGGGTAAGGAAGATTTGTTTCTTATCTGTTTTGTCACTCCTCGCCTCTCATTAAGATTTAGTGGTTTGCTTTCAAATATAATAAAAAGTAATAGAGGGATAAATTAAAGTAATAAGTAGTAGTATCCCTTAAATGACCCATAGTAAGGAGTGAAGAATGTCAGGTTGACATCTGAAGATACATCAGAGAAGGAAAATGTAAAAAGCTGTTGTTCTACCTAGCACAATCATTATTAGAACTCTGTCAGATTGGTTTTCTCTCAATGGTAGTATTTTATGCATAATAAAGAAAAAGACCAGTAAAAGAAGAAAAGCATCTATTATTTTCCTGACATTTGTCATGGCTAAACAATCCATTCTTTTTCCTTAAACATTAAGCTAAACAAATTGAGACATACTCCAGATGAATCAATTAAAATAATACAAATTCTGCTAAGAATATACGGTAATCTGTATTTTTTCATGCTTTTTATTTTTTTATTTTTTAAAATATATTTTATTGATATTTTACAGAGAGGAAGGGAGAGAGATAGAGAGCTAGAAATGTCAATGAGAGAGAAACATCGACCAGCTGCCTCTTGCACACCCCCTACCGGGGATGTGCCCTCAACCAATGTACATGCCCTTGACCGGAATCGAACCTGGGACCTTTCAGTCCGCAGACTGACGCTCTACCACTGAGCCAAACCGGTTTCGGCTTTTCATGCTTTTCAGTCAACCCATAATTTAGGCCATTAAATAAGTTCAGTAATCACCAACATTTATCTTACAGTGTGACCTTTGTTGTGCTCCTGATAGTGATGTTGATAATGGGATCAGAAAAGCACTAAACCTGGGTTTTGACATATATATATATATATATATATATATATATATATATATATATATATCATTCTCATCCCCCTTAATTTAGATGGGAGATGAGAAATAGGACAGTATATACACTGAGTGGCCAGATTATTATGATCTCTGAACACATAATAATCTGGCCACTCAGTGTATATCCTATATAATAAAAGACTAATATGCAAATTGTCCCCTTAACCAGGAGTTTCACTAGCAGGCAGGCTGGCCAACCACCATGTCTCCTCCCCCTGGCCAGGCTTGCCAAACCCCCACCCATGCACGAATTCATGCACCAGGCCTCTGTACACACACACACACACACACACACACACACACACACACACACAATGCAAGAAATGCTAAAAAGGGAGTGCTATAAAAAGAATAGGAAGGAAAGAAGGAGCAAGGCATAAAGAATAAAAATGGCCACAAACAAGCACCTACCAATAATAACTTTAAATGTAAATTGATTAAATGCCCCAATCAAAATGCATAGGGTAGCTGAATGGATAAGAAAACATGACCCATATATCTGCTCTCTACAGGTGGTCCACTTCAGAACAAAGGACTAACACAGACTCTTGGAAAAGGTATACAAAAAGGTTTTTCAGCCGAAACTGGTTTGGCTCAGTGGTAGAGTGTAGGTCTGCGGACTGAAAGGTCCCGGGTTCGATTCCGGTCAAGGGCATGTACATTGGTTGCGGGCTCATCCCCAGTAGGGGTGTGCAGGAAGCGGCTGGTCGATGTTTCTCTCTTATCGACGTTTCTGGCTCTCTATCTCTCTCCCTTCCTCTCTAAAATATCAATAAAATATATTTTAAAAAAAGGTTTTTCAGGTGAATGGAAATGAAAAAGAAAGCTGACAAATTAGATGTCATAGTAAAGGCCATAACAAGAGATAGGGAAGGCCACTTCATAATAGTAAAGGGAGCAATTCAACAAGAAGATGTAACTCTGGTAGACATTTGTGATTTGTGCATCCAAAACAAGAGCACCCAAATACATTAAAAACAACAACAACAACAACTTGTGGAACATATCAATGGAGAGATTGACAGCAATACAGTCATAGTAGGGGACTTTAATACTCCACTAACACCACTGGATAAATCCTCTAAAACAGTGGTCACCAAACTGAGTCAACAGAGACAAATATCAACATTACAGTACAACGACTGAAATTTCTTTTGAGAGCCAAATTTTAAAACTTAAACTTCTTCTAATGCCACTTCAGAATAGGCATGCCCAGTTGGTATTTGGTCGAAGAGTCACACTCAAGGGGCTAAAGAGCTGCATGTGGCTTGTGAGCCGCAGTTTGTCAACCACGACTCTAGACAAAAAAATCAGCAAAAAAAAAAAATCAATCCTAAATGACTCACTAGATCAGATAGAATTAATTGACATATTCAGAACATTTTAGCCCAAAGTCATGGAATATAGGTTCTTAAATGCACATGGGACATTTTCAAAGATAGAACACATATTGAGGCACAGGCAAAGTCTCTTCAAATTCAAGAAGACAGAAATCATATCAAGCATCTTCTTAAATCATAATGGCATAAAACTGTAAATCAAGTACAATTAAAACAATGGAAAAAATAAAAAAACTGGAGGCTAAATAACCTGCTATTAAACAATAATTAGGTTACCAGAGAGATCAAAGAAGAAATAAAAAGTATCACAGAAACAACAATGAAAACACAACAATACAAAATCTATGGGACACAGTGAAAGCAGTCTTGAGAGGCAAGTTTATAGCTCTACAGGCCTATCTTTTAAAAAAATGGTAATACATTATCTACTATAAACCCCCAACTCAAAGAGTTAGAAAGAGAGCAACAGGAAAAGCACAGCGTAAGTAGAAGAAAGGAAATAATAAAGATAAGAGCAGAAATAAATGGCACAGAGACCAAACTAACGATGCAAAAGATCAACAAAACCAAGAGCTGGTTCTTTGAAAGGATAAACAAGATTGATGAACCTCTAGCCAGAAGAAGCAAAGAGAGAGGACCCAAATAAAGTCAGAAATGAAAGAGGTAAAGTGACATCTGATCTCAAAGAAATACAAAGGATTATGAAAAAGTACCATGAAGAACTCTATTCCAACAGAATGCATAACCTAGATGAAATGAATATATTCTTAGAAAAATACAAACTCCCAAAACTCAATCAGGAAGAGTAAAAAAATAGAAGAAAATAAAAACTGAATAGGCCAATAACTACCCAAGAACTTGAAGCAGCAATGAAAAAATCTTCCAGCAAATAAAAGCCCTTGTCTGGACAGCTTCACAGGGGACTTTGACCAAAGATTCAAGGAAGAACTAAAACCTACCCTCTTCAGACTATTCCAAAAATACAAGCGAGGGGCACACTTCAAAGTCCTTTCTATGAAGCCAGCATTACTCTAATTCCAAAAACCATATAAAGACACCATGAAACAAAGAGAACTACAGGTCAATATCCTTAATGAACATACATGCTAAAATCCTCAACAAAATTCTAGCAAATTGTATCCAGCATTACATTAGAAAAATCATGCACCATGACCAAGTAGGATTTATTCTGGGGATTCAAGGATGATACAATATCCACAAATCAATAAATGTGGTATAGCACATAAGCAAACTGAGAGACAAAAAAATCACAAGATTATATCAATTGATGCAGAAAAAAGTATTTGACAAAATCTAACACCCTTTCTTCATAAAAAACTCTCAGAAAAGTGAGAATAGAGGGATCATACCTCCACATAATAAAAGCCTTATATGACAAACCTATAGCTAACATAATACTCAATGGGGAAAAAAACTAAACTAATTTCCACTAAGAATGGGAACAAGACAGGGATGCCCACTTCCATCACTTATGTTCGAGATAGTATTGGACATGCTAGCCACAGTGATCAGACTAGGAGAAGAAATAAAAGACATCCAAATTGGAAAAGAAGTAAAACTGTCATTATTTTCAGATGACATGATTCCTTACATACTAAAAGAAAGCCCCAAAGACTTCATCAAAAAACTACTAGACCTAATAAATGAATTCTGAAATGTACCAGGATACAAAATTAACATCCAGAAATCAATGGCCTTTTTATACACCAATAATGAACTCACAAAAAGGGAAACTAAAAACAAAATAAAATAACCACCACAACAACAAAAGCAATCCCCTTTACCACTGCACAAAAAAAATTAATATACCTAGGAATAAACATAACTAAGGAGGTAAAATACCTGTATTTGGAAAACTACAGGGCATTGAAAAAAGATAGAGGAAGACATAAACAAATGGAAGAACACGCATGTTCATGGATTGATAGAATCAACAGCATTAAAATGTACATATTACCCAAAGCAATCTATAGATTCAATGCAATCCCCATTAAAATACCAATGGTATCTTTCAACTGTCTAGAACAAACTCTCCAAAAATTCATCTATAAGAAAAAAAAGTGCCCAAAGAGATACAGCAATCCAGAGAAAGGACAAATTTGGAGGGATTACAACATCAGATATCAAGGTATATTACCAACCCAAGTTTCTCAAAACTGCCTGCTACTGGCCCAAGAACAGATATACAGACCAATGGAACAGAACAGAGAGCCCAGAAATTGACCCAAGCCATCATGCTCAATTAATATTTGACAAAGGAGGTAAGAGTCTCTTCAATAAATGGTGCGGGGAAATTTTCAGGAAAAAAAAAGAAAAAATAGCTTGATCATCAAATTACACCATACACAGAAATCTACTCAAAATGCCTAAAATAATTAAATGTAAGATGGAAACCATAAAATACTACAAGATTCCATAGGCAGCAAAATAATATACATATATCATAGCAATATCTTTATCAACACAACTCCTATGGCAATTGAGACTATGGAGAAAATAAACAAATGAGACTACATCAAAATAAAAAGCTTCTGCACAGCAAAATATACCATCAACAAAACAACAAGAAAACCCACTGCATGGGAGAACACATTTGCCAATACTATCACATATAAGGGTTTAATCTCCAAAATTTACAGAAAACTCCTACAACTCAACAAAAGGAAAATAAATGATCCAATAAAAAAATGGATACAGGACCTAAGTATGCACTTTTCTAAAGAGGACATACAGAGGGCTGAGCGACATGTGAAAACATGCTCAAAATCACTAATCACCTGAGAGATGCAAATCAAAACAACAATGAGTTACCACCACACACCTATCAGAATGGCTATCATCAAGGAATCAATAAAGGACAAGTGCTGGCAAGGATGTGAAGAAAAAGGAAACCTCGTGCACTGCTTGTGGGAATGCAGACTAGTGCAACCACCGTGAAAACAGATTCCTTAAAAAATTAAAAGTGGAACTCCCATTTGACCCAGTGATCCCACTTCTAGGAATCTATCCCAAGAAACTAGAAACACCAATCAGAAAGGATATATGCACCCATGTGTTCCTAGCAGTACAATTCATCATAGCTAAGATTTGGAAACAGCCTAAGTGCCCATCAAACATGTGAGTGGATTGAAAAACCATTGTACATCTACAGAACGGAATGCTAAGCTGCAGTAAAAAAGATGTTCTTACCATTTGCAACAGCATAGATGGAACTGGAGAGCATTGTGCTAAGTGAAATAAGCCAGTCAGAGAGATATAGATATCACATGATCTCACTCATTTGTGGAATATAATGAACACCGTAAAGAGATGAACAAAAACAGATCCAGAGACAGAGACAGAGATACATCTATCAGACATTCAAACCTCAGAGGGAAGGTATGGGAGGGTGGGGGTAAGCAGGAGAGATCAACCAAAGGACTTGTATGCATGCATATAAGCCTAACCAATGGAAAGAGACATCAGGTGTGGGTTGAAGGCATGAGTGTGGGGCTGGGGGACAATGGGTGGATAAGGACATATATGTAATACATTAATCAATAAAGAAAAATACAGATATTAGATTTATATTTATTTCTATTCACAAGAGAAAAATAGGCTGCTTACCAGGTCTATCATTTCAGATTCCATTTCATTGTTGAGCTCAGACTACAAGAGAAGAAAATATAATAATTGTTATAAAATCTGTTATTTCTTTAGGTCATAGAATATATAATAAATGATAATACTAGTGTTTTTCAAATAATCTATTCATCTCCATGTTGTAGAAAGGAATAATGGGAATAGCACTAATCTGAGAGTTTCTGTATTTTAATAGTTGCCTTTTATCCTTTTATGTTTATTATGATTATGATACATTTTGATTTATTCTACCATCTCATTTTTCTTCTTGGTATCATATTTTTGGCTCATTTCCTCTATCTTCACTGCATTCTATTAAACACGTTTTTCATTACCTTTGTTTCCACTCTACTAGAAAGACATTACAGATTCTGTTTATATATATTTAATCTAAAAGTTTTAACATGTATAGCAGAAATAATCTAATCAATACTTATATTCTCTTTGGATCAACACAATAACATTGTAACTCTACTAGAGACCCAGTGCACAAATTCATTCACCAGTGGTATCCCTCAGCCTGGCCTTTGGGATCGGGCTATTATGGGCTCTCCAACATCTCTCAAGGGGTCTCAGATTGCAAGGGGGTGCAGGCCAGGCTGAGGGACCCCACCGGTGCATGATCAGGGCCAGGGAGGGACATGGGAGGTTGGCCAGCCAGGGAGGTTTCCAGGGAATGTCCATCCCATCTCACTCAGTCCTGATCAGTCGGACCCCAGCAGCAAGCTAACCTATAGGTCAGAGCATCTGCCCCCTGATGGTCAGTGCACATCATAGTGAATGGTTGAGCGGACTTAGCAAGTCATTAGCATATTTGCTTTGATTAGGCTTGATCCCCAGTAGGGGGCATACAGGAGGCAGCTGATTGATGTTTTTCTCCCATTGATGTTTTTCTCTCTCTCTATTCCCCTTTCTCACTCTCCAAAATAAATAAAAACATATTTTAAAAAGAGCACACATGTTGGCAAGGATATGGATGTTGAAAACCTATATAGTGTTGAAGGGAATGTAAAATGATGCAGCTGCCTTGGAAAACAAGTTAATGGCTGCTAAATATGTTTAAATAAAAACATATTTTAAAAAGAGCACACATGTTGGCAAGGATATGGATGTTGAAAACCTATATAGTGTTGAGGGGAATGTAAAATGATGCAGCTGCCTTGGAAAACAAGTTAATGGCTGCTAAAGGGAAGGAGGTTGAGGCACTGGAACAAAAAAACACACAAAACAACACAAAACTAGGGTTATTTGATATTACTTTCTTTTAGGAAATTATTGATGATTAGGGATTGTGTCTTTATTTCTTATGCATCCCCAGACTATCTGGTTAATAATATGCCCTAGGAGTTTTCTGAGAGCACGCATTAAGGTCATTTGCCCATAGTTTTTTCTCTCATTTTCTAAAAATGTATTGTTCAATTACACTTGACATGCAATATTGTATTACTTTCAGGTCTATAACATAGTAACTTGACATTTATATGATTTATGAGGTGATTCATCTAATAATCTAGTATCCATCTGACAGCATACATGTTTATTATAATAATATTGACCATATTCTGTGTGCTCTACTTTACATCCTCATGACTACTTCTATAAATGGCAGTATTTTCTTCTTAATCCCTTTCACCCTTTTCATACATCTTCCCAATTCCCTCCCATCTGGAGACCAATTTATTCTCTATATCTATGAGTTTGTTTCTCTGTTGTTTAGTTGGTTGTTTTGTTTTGTAGATTTCACACAAAGTTAAATCATATGATAATTTTCTTTTTCTTCCTTTTTCTTTTAAAAATATTTTTAAAATATATATTTTATTGATTTTTTACAGAGAGGAAGAGAGAGGGATAGAGAGTTAGAAACATTGATGAAAGAGAGTCATCGATCAGCTTCCTCCTGTACACTCCCTACGGGGATGTGCCCACAACCAAGACACTTGCCCTTGACCAGAATCGAACCTGGGATCTTTCAGTCCACAGGCCAATGCTCTATCCACTGAGCCAAACTGGTTTCGGCTTAAAAATGTTTTTATTAATTTTACAGATAGGAAAAGAAAAGGGTAAAGGTAAACATAAATCGCCTGCCAAGTTCACACCCCCTACTGGAGATCAAGTTCAAATCCAAGGGATGTCCAACTGGCAGTCAGACATCCCTCTCACAATCCAGGACTGCTGGCTCTCAACTGCTTGCCTGTCTGCCTTTCTGATTGCCCGTAATCGCTTCTGCCTGCCAGCCTGATAACCCCCTAACCACTCCCTTGCCAGCCTGATTGATGCCTAACTGTTCCTCTGCCAGCCTGTTTGCCCCAAAGGGCCCTCCCCTGCTCGCCTGATCACCCACAACTGCCCTCCCTTGTAGACCTGGTCCCTTCCAACTTCCTTCCCCTGCTGGCCATCTTGTGTCCACATATGGGCAGCCATTTTGTGTGTTGGATTAATGGTCAATTTGCATATTACATGCCCTTGACAGGAATCTAACTCAGGAACCTTCAGTCCGTGGACTGATGCTCTAACCAAGGAGTCAAATCAGTTAGGGCCATCTGACTTTTTCACCTGTTATAATGCCCTTTAGTTCTATTCATATCAGAAATCATTTCATTCCCTTTTATGTCTGAATAATTTTACATTGTATATATTGTATATTCTTTAACCATTTGTCCAATGATTGACAACTCATTTACTGTTGATTGGATTACAAACTGGTGAAGCCACTATGAAAAACAGTTTTGAGGTTTCTCAAGACCTTTTAAATAGAACTACCAGCAACTCTACTTTTTAGCTTTAATAGAAATCCAAAATACTTGACTATAATTTTTAAAATTCACATTATCCTCTGTGTGAAATTTAGGACAGCATATGCATATTAATAAAATTCATTGTGAGTGGAGAAAATAGAGTAAAAACTTCCTAAGAGTATATGACCATAAATTAAAGCTAAAGTTTAAAGAATTGGAAGTTTTGGATTTAAAATTTTATATGGACCCAAAAGACCTCGAATAGCCACAACAATCTTGCAAAAGATGAACAAAGTTGAAGTACAAAGCTATAATAATCAAAATATCATATTACTGGCATAAAAACAGACATATAAATCAATGGAATAGAATATAAAGTCCCTATATGGTCAATCAATCCTATCTAATAAAAGAGTAATATGCAAATTACCTATCACTCTGCTGCACCACAAGCCATGCCTACCATCCAATCAAGACCGAGTATACATATTAATGCAACCATGATGGCTGCAGCCACAGAGAGAGCAAGAGGCTTGGGTTTCCCTGACTGTGTTGAATGTGGTACATTGCTTTACAAATAAGTAAATAATCATATTGATATTTATTTATATTGATACTGCTTATTTAAAACTTTCTCTTCACCATCATTAAATTAGATGGGAAATAAAAAACCTTAACACAATGGTTCTCAAACTTTTGTCTATGTCAGAATCATCTGGATGGTTTCTGGGCTCTCTCCTCAGAGTTGTTGATTCATTTAGTCTCCAGCAAAGCTAGACAACTTACTGGTACATTTCTAACAAGTTCGCAGGTGATGCTGATGTGAATCACTAACTTAGGTAATCATTGTTAAAATTTTGCATTTGAGACCACAATCATAAAAACAGGCATAACATTTATGGAAAAAAAGTATATGTTATGAATAATTTTTCCACATATTGTTAATAGGAAGAGCTGATTCACTGAATTTTTGCACTCGTACTTGAATTTGCTCAATGTGCTCTCGTAACTACTTTGATATTTAATAAACCAATTTACTGAAACTGTTACTAAAATTTCTGATTATTTCCTAAAATATTATTCTACATAATGTTCTATAATAATTCGGTCAAATCAAGAACTAATTTTCCTTTTGGTAGCTTTTTGGTGATGGCTTAAAGTGTAAAACAAACAAACAAACAAAAAACCAACACAAAGCAAATGAATTTGTGAAAGGATGAGCATTTTTTCTATATATTGCATACACACCATACTCAAGCAATTTTCATTTTTTTGGAAAGCAGTCTCTTCCATGTTTTAAATGATATTTACTAATGTTCTTATAACTCTAAATTACACTAAATTTCTCTTTCAGGGGAAAGCTGCTTTCAAACTTACATTTTATTATGGCATATTTCTGAAATTTAGGGCTATACATGTCTATAGGGATTATGTAAATGACATACCGTATTTGCCGGCGTATAAGACGACCCTTTGGCCCTGAAATATATGCCTCCAAGTGGGGGGTAGTCTTATACGGCGAATATATAACAAACTCTGTATTTTTAGTGGAAATGTTAGGGGGTCGTCTTATACGCCCAGTCGTCTTATATGCCGGCAAATACGTATTTTTTTCAGGCCCCAAAAATCGTCTTATACGCCGGCAAATACGGTATATTAAATTTATTTATATAGTAACTTTATCCTGAAGCTGAATTGATTGTCATGTAGATTTTAAGTTGGAATTCCCACTGTAGCATTTCTGTATATTCACTTTTTATGTTATTAGAGGATACATAGCATCACAATAGGAAATATATTATTACAGGGCAACCTACAAATTAAAGTTTTTAAAAATAAAGCAATTAATGTGATGTGATCATTTATAAGGGGGAAATAGTAGTGGTGGCAATATTATAACTCTATTTCTTCACTAAAAGCTGCAATTTTCTTCCAAATATCAGCTCTGGCTGCATTGAAACATACAGCTTACTGAAAGGGATCAAATAAAAAGATTTCTGACATTAATAAACGCACATATAAATGATTTCCTCCAGACATAGAATGGGTAGTAAAGGGAAACTAGCATGAACAGGATCTGCAGAAATTATTGTATGGCTACGAAGAAGTGTGTCTGGAAGCTAAACTAATAGATGTTGAGTCTGATAAGCTATTCCAAAAAAATTTCCATGTTTAATGCTGGCTTCCAAGATCTTAGAATTTAAAAGGTGAAAGAGTGAAGACAAGAACATGAGTCCTAAACCCAAGAGATTATATATATATATATATATATATATATATATATATATATATATAAAACACTCATACCAGATATATCACAATCACATATTCCAATTCCATCACTATGGAATATTCACTATGGGTCTAAGGATATGAATATACAGTCCAAAATGAAAGAGAATCAAATTATATTCCAATATCAGATGGAGCTTCCTAAAAGGCTAGTACTTTCTGTTTTAAATCCAGATAAATTTCAGCCTTTAATAAAGATTAAATAAATAAAGGATCTAATTTTTCAAGGCTGTAATTTTGGAAAAAATTCAAGTCTTATATAAGAAGTAAAAAAA
Source organism: Vespertilio murinus (assembly GCA_963924515.1). Classification (NCBI taxonomy): domain Eukaryota; kingdom Metazoa; phylum Chordata; class Mammalia; order Chiroptera; family Vespertilionidae; genus Vespertilio; species Vespertilio murinus. Next base: position 25,619,387 of record OZ004710.1, read on the forward strand.
AGTATCCCTTAAACAAAAATATGTGTATTCAGAAAATTAAGGAAGACTCTGGCACAAAGAAGTCAATCATATTATAAAATCTATATTATGAGATAAACTCTGCATTCTGGAACATTTCTGATGACATGGTAGCTTTAAAAATTAACTGTATGAAATTAAAAGACTAGAACATAAGATAGATAAATGTCAAATCACTATGCTGTACACCTGAAATAAATATAGGATTATATTTGAACAGTACTTTAATAAGAAATAAAACAAAATATATTGTTTAGCCCTAGCCAGTTTGACTCAGTGGACAGACCATTGGCCTGCAGACTGAAAGGTCCCAGGTTTGATTCTGGTTAAGAGAGCATGCCTAAGTTTCAGGCTTGATCCTCAGTAGGGGGCATGCAAGAGGCAGCCAATGAATGATTCTTTTTCAACATTGAATACACCACTACACCATGGAATATTATGCAGCTGTAAAAGAGAAGGATCCCTTGCCCTTTGAAATAGCATAGAGGGACCTAGAGAGTATTATGCTGAGCAAATTAAATCAGTCAGAGAAAAACAAGTATCACATGATCTCACTCATATGTGGACTCAAATGAACAAAACAAACTGATGAACAAAATAGATCCAGAGACATAGTGGTAGAAGCATGGAATAGACTGCTGAATCTCAGAGGGAGGGGGGAAGTGGGGTGAGAATAGATTAAGCAAAGAACATATACTTATGCATATATGCATATAGCCTGTACACACAGACAATAGTGAAGCTCTCTGAAGGCCTATGGGGCGGGGTGCAGGTATGGGCTGGAGACGGATAATGGGAGAAAAATAATACATCTTCAATATTTTCAATAATAAAGATAAATTAAAAAAATAATAAACACAAAATGGATTACAATCCTAAATGTAAAACCTAAAACCATATACTCATAGAAGAAATCATAAGCAGTAAACTCTGAAATTACTTTTAGTAATATTTTTTGACAAATATCTTTGAGCAAGAGAAATAAAAGAATAAACAAATGGGACATCAAACTAAAAATTAAAATAAACTGATGAACAAAATAGATGCAGGGACATAGTATCATGAACAGACTGATGAATATCAGAAGGAAGGCAGGGGTTGGTTGGTAGGGAGAGATTAACCAAATAATTTATATGTATACTAGAGGCCTGGTGCACGAATTTCATGCATGGATAGATAGGGTATTGGAAACAAATGACACTGAAAACAGAAGCCAAAATCTATGGGACACAATGAAAACAGTCCTGAGAGGAATGTTCATAGCTCTACAGGTCAAAAAAACAAGAAAAAGTGGTAATAAATTATGTAACCTATCAACATAAAGACTTAGAAAGAGTGCAACAAGAAAACCCCACATTAACAAGAAGGAAGGAAATAATAAGGATCAGAGCAGAAATAAATGACATAGAGACCAAAAAAAAAAAAAAAAAAAAAAAAAAGCTATACATAAGATCAGTGAAACCAAGAGCTGGTTCTTTTAAAAGACAAACAAGATTGATGAGCCTCTAGCCAGGCTCACCAAGAAGCAGAGAGAGAGGACCAAAATAAACAAAATTAGAAATAAAAGAGGTGAAGGGTGAAGTAACAACAGACCCCACAGATATAAAAAAGATTGAAAAAACAATACTATGAACAACTGTTCTCCAACAAACAGGACAACCTCATCGAAATGGACACATTCCTAGAAAAAAACAAGCTTCCAAAAATCAATCAGAAAGATTCAAAAAATCTAAATAGGCCGATAACTACTGATGAAATTAAAACAGTAATCAATGTGCCCCGGGTGAGCCGTGTGTCCCAGGGGGCCGTGTGCCCCAGGTGAGCCGTGTGTCCCAGGGGGCCGTGTGCCCCGGGCGAGCCGTGTGTCCCAGGGGGCTCTGTGCCCCGGGTGAGCCGTTTGTCCCAGGGGGCCCTGTGCCCCGGGTGAGCCGTGTGTCCCTAGGGAAGCAGTGGGACCCAGGGGGAGGGGCAGTGAGAACCAGAGGAGGAGCGGACTCTATTCGGGTGGTCCTGAGATAGCCACCATAAAACAAGCAGACTGCCAAACGAGGAGCGGATTCTATTCATGAGATCCTGAGATAGTAACCATAAAACAAGCAAATTGTCAAATGACAGCAGGGAGGGGAAGGAGACCTGGGGGGAGATAAGAGAACAACCTAAGGACTGGTATGCATGAATACAACCAACGAACACAGAACTCTGGGGAGGGAGGGCATGAATGGGAGTGGGGGATGGTAAGCTATGTACACAGATAATACCTTAATAAAATAAAATTTAAAAAAAATAAAAAAATAAAACAGTAATCAAAAAGCTTCCAGCAAACAAAAGCCCTGGACTAGATGGCTTCACAGGGGAGTTTTATCAAAAATTCAAAGAACTAAAACCAATCCTTCTCAAGCTATTCCAAAAAATTCAAGAGGAAGGCACACTTCCAAACTCTCTCTATGAAGCCAGAATTACCCTAATCCCCAAACCAGATAAAGACACCACAAAGAAAGAGAATTGCAGGCCAATATCCCTGATGTACATGGATGCTAAAATCCTCAACAAAATTCTAATAAACTGGATCCATTATTACATTAGAAAGATCATACACCATGACCAAGTGGGATTTATTCCAGGAATGCAAAGCTGGTACAATATCCACAAATCAACACATAAATAAAGTGAGAGACAAAAATCTCATAATTATATCAACTAATGCAGAAAAAAAACATTTGACAAACCCATTCCTTTTCTGGTAAAATGCTCAGCAATGTTTCTAATATAGAGATCAAAAGGTTATAATGTTATAAGGATGATCAAAGAACTTAGCAAGAACTTCTAGGAACTTAGTGAGAACTTCAACAGCAAGAAGGACATAAAAACATAAAAAGGAGACATTTAGAAATAAATAATACAATATCTAAAATGAAAAAATAAACTTGAATAAACAGTAGATTGGATGAAGCAGATGATCAAATCAGAAATTTGGAAAACAAGGCAGCAGAAAACACCCAATCATAGAGGTAAAAAGAAAGTAGAATTAAATAAAATTGGGATAGTTTAAGAAAGTTTTGGGACAATGTGAAGCATAATATACACATCATATGGGGTACCAAAAGAATAAGAGAGCAAGTGATCAAAAATATATTTAAAGAAATAATGACTGAAAAACTTTCCAACATGGTAAAGAAAAAAGAAAAAGAAATCCAGGAAGTGCAGAAAGTCCCAAACAAGATTAATCTGAAGAGGCTTAAACCAAGACACATTATAATTAACATAACAAAAGATAAAAACAGAGAGAGTCTTAAAAGCATCAAGAGAAAGAAAATTAGTAACCTAGAAGGAGCTCCCATTAAACTGTCAACTGATTTCTCAAGAGAAAAATTTAAAGTCAGAATGGATGGAGATGAAATATTGAAAGTGATGAATAGCAATGACCTGCGACCAAGACTACTGTACCCAACAGGCTTTCAGTTAAAAATAAAGGAGAAATAGTTTACCAAAGACAAAAAGTTGAAGGAATTCATCATCAACAAACCAGTTTTACAATAAATGTTAAAGAGAATTCTTTAAGAAAAATGAAGAAAAAGGAGAAGGAGAACAACAAGAGAGGAACATACTTATCTATACTAATAATAGGGTAATATGCAAATTGGTTGGGGCACCTTCATAGTAACAACCAATCAGCAGGCTGTGTGTACAGCAGGCACTGGTGGGCAGGGACTTGCAGTGTTGAGGATGGGGGTGGGGCTGTGGCAGAGAAGCTTCTCCTTGCACCTGTGCAGGGGATCTGCAGGCTTGTGGAGGGGCCCCTCTGCCGTGGGCCCAACTGAGGGTCAACAGACACACAGAGAGGCACTTCCACCACAAGCCCAGCCAGGGGTCTGAAGGCGCACAGAAAGGCTGAATTGAGGGTCTATGTGTACCTGCACCAGGGATCTACAGGCCTCTGCTGTGGCTTGGCCCAGGGGTCTGCAGGCCTCCCCCAGTTCTGGCCTACTGCTTTGGGGTAATCCATCAAGTAGCCCTGGATGGGTGTGAAGGACTTACCTCTTTGGGGCAATGGATCCCGGGGTTCCTGCACTGGCATACGCCAGGCTGGGGGACTACCCCTGCCTCTCCTGCCCCACGTGCACCAGGCCACTAGTCCTATATAATAAAAGGCTAATATGCAAATAGACCGAACAGCAGAACAACTGAACAACTAGTTACTATGACGTATGCTGACCACCAGGGGGTGCATGTGGAACATGGTGGGCATTTACAGCAGGTGGCAGAGCATGGAACATGGCAGGTGCCAGCCTCGTGGAATGGTGGAGCAGTGGAGTGGGTGCATCAGACCAAGGCAGGGTGCCAGTCACTGTCATCAGAGTGAGCCTTTGGTGGTCACTGAAAATTCTGTGCTCCCGCACACCTGCTCACACCTGTTGCCTACACACGGAGCTCCCCACTCCCCATCACTTGGCGCCATCCTCAGGTGGAAGAAGTGGCTGTTGGTCCCAAACACCCCTCAGGGCTTCTCCACCTACCCTGCTCCTGCGGAGCGATAGGGGCCAGAAGCCGCCTCTCGCACCCACTGCAGGCACTGAAGCTGCTGCTCCCACCCCCTGCTGGTGCCTGGTGCTGGTTCCAGTCTCTCAGTGCCATCAGGGGAAATGAGCAGTGGCTGCTGGGAAAAATCGCCCCTGAGGGCTTCTCCACCTCCCCCTGCTCCTAAGTGTCAATTGGGGCAGCAGCCACTGCTTGCACTCATGAATGGTGTTGGCCCCACTTGCACCCACTGCTGGCACCAGCCCTAATTGCTTTGCGCTATCAGTGGGTGTGAGCAGGGCCAGTGCTGTCAGCGCATAGGAACAGGACTGCCAGAAGACGGGACTCAGGGACGCAGAAAGAGGGGCCAGGTGGGGGCATGGAGGATGGACCAAGACCTGCCTCTGTACCCACTGCAGCCTCACAGCCCACAGTTCCTTTCAAGGTGCACAAATTCATTCACTGGGCCCCTAGTAAAGAATAAAATGACAGTACCTATCAATAATCGCTTTTAAATAAAAAATGCTTAAATGCTCCAATAAAAATAGGATAGTTGAATTTATAAGAAAACAAAACCCATATTATGCTGTATACAAGCGACCCACTTCAGAAAATATATATATATATATATATATATATATATATATATATATATATATATATACAGACTAAAAGTAAAAGGATGGTAAAAGATATTTCATGGAAATGGAAATGAAAAGAAAAGGCTGGGGAAGCAGTACTTATATCTGAAAAAATAGACTTTTTAAAAAGGCTAAAGTAAAAAACAAGAAAGGATATTACATAATTCTAAAGGTATCAATCCAACAGAAGGATATAACCCTTATAAACATTTATGCATCTAACAAAAGAGCACTTAAATATAAATATATAATATTAATCTTGATGGATATAAAGGTAGAAATTGACAGAAATGTAGTCATAGTAGGAGATTCTAACACCCGATTTACATAAATGGATACATCTTTCAGACAAAAATCAACAAAACATAGTGGCTTTAAATGATACTCTAGATCAGATGGATTTAATCAATATCTTCAGAGCATTTACCTCAAAAGTAGCAGAATATACATTTTTTTCAAGTGTAGATGGAATATTTTCTTGGATAGAGTACAAGTGTATTTTTCCAGAAATAATAATGTATTGCTATTTTTTTTTAATTTACCAACACTTAACTTGTTTGATGATGTTCAGAAAATAGTCTGAATATAAATAATTCTGATTATTTGGATATGATTTTTCTTCATAGTCATGTAAATGCTTTTTCTTTCTAATTTCATAAAAATATTGGAATGCTGCTTTACTTCACAGTTACTAAATTTGATTTACTTTTTCAATTTATCTTTATTATAGATGCCCCCCTTTTGTGTTTTTTTTCTTCACATTGACCCCTTCCACCCTGCACCTGCCCTTCCCAGGCTTTCACCACTCTATTGTCTATGTCTAGGGGCTACGCATATATGTTACCCAGTTAATATCTCCCCCCACGCTCACCTTCCCTCTGAAATATGTTAGTCTGTTCCATACTTCTATGTCTCTGGATCTATTTTGTTCATCAATTTATTTTATTCAATAAATTCCACATATTATGACCTTATAGTTTTAGAAACCAAAGTAAAATTTAAGCTGCATAACAAAGGTATGCTATGTCACATTTTTTTTAAATATATTGATATTTCACAGAGAGGAAGAGAGAGAGATAGAGAGCCAGAAACATCAATGAGAGAGAAACATCGACCAGCTGCCTCCTGCACACCCCCCACCAGGGACGTGCCCGCAACCAATGCACATGCCCCTGAACGGAATCGAACCCGGGACATTAGAACATTTCAATTACTCAATACAGTATTAGTTCATAATTCTTTTTGCTTTAAAATTTTATATAAATATATAAACATCCTGTATAATAAAAGCCTAATATGCTAAGTATCCAGTCATCTGGTTGTCCATTTAACCAATCTAAAACGTAATATGCTAATAATATGCTAAGGCTGCTCAATTGCTCCTTTGATTTTCACTGACCACCAGGGTGCATACAGTCGACCATTCAACCAGTCACTATGATGTGCACCAGGGGGCAGACACTGACTGGTAGGTTAGGTTGCTGTTGGGGTCCAGTTATGGGGACTGAGCAAGATGAGCCAGACATGCCCTGGAGCCCTCCTGCAGTCTATCCCCAGCTGGCCAACCTCCCACATCCCTCCCTGGCCCAGATAGTGCACCGGGGTGAGGGGGGGGGGAGTCCCTTGGCCTGGCCTGCAGCCTCTCACAATCCAGGACTCCTTGGAGGATTTCTGATAGCCAATTTCATCCCAATCCTGCAGGCCAGGCTGAGGGACCCTACTGGTACACAAATTCAACCACTGGGCCTCTTATATAAACATATAAACATATAAACATATCTATACTAATAAAAGGCTTATATGCTAATTAGAGAGGGAGACCTTCTGGGAGACCTGTTGGACGTCCTTCCAGACAAAGCCATGGTGGCGGGGCCAAGGCAGAGGCATTTGGGGACTATTACACCAGCAGGGGGGCAACTGGGGCAAGCATGCCAGTGGGGTTGGGGGGCAGTTGGGAGTGAGCAGGCCAGCAGGGGGGAATAGTTGGGGTTGAGCAGGCCAGCACAGGGGGTCTGCTGGGTGGCAATCAGGCTGGCAATGCAGGGCATTTGGGGGCAAGAAGGCTGGCGGGGTGGGGGGGTCGGGTCAGTTGGGGAAGAGAAGGCCAGCAGGCAGCATAGTTAGGTGCGATCAGTAGGCAGGCAGATGAGCGGTTAGGAGCCAGCAGTCCTGAATTGCGAGAGGGATGTCCAACTGCCAGTTTAGGCCCAATCCCACAGGTATCTAAACCTGCAGTTTGACATCTGCATATATATAACTAGGGGCCAGGTATTTTTATTTTTATGTTTGTATGTTGTGTCTTTTTTTATCCTTTTGCTTTCAATATTCCTGTAACCTTGTATTTATGTATCTACTTTACCTTAATATCTTTGAAGACCTAAAACATAAGAGTTTATTTTATCTATATTTTCCAATTTTTTTCAGTGTGGAAATTACTCTAATGACTGCAGAGACTTTGTTAAAAACAGCAGTTTAATTTTTAGTCCTTTAATAAGATATAAAATGTCCCATTGTCTTCCACCATAGTAAAATAAGAAATGGTAGAGGCAGATTTGATATGAGACCCCTTGAACCAGAACCCCATCTGCAGATTAATGCAGATAATAGCTGGTCACAGTGACCCACGTTCTCCCTGGATCTTTTCATTATACTCACCTTAGCCCAAAGAAATTTCAGTGAATTAACAATCTTAAAATTAAGATTTGAAGATTAAAAACATTATATCTAGAACTTAAAACAGTGACTGACAAGTAGTAATTGCTATGTAAGTGTTAGCTGTTATTATTGCATATTCCCACATAACCAATCTTTGAACTAATTTCTGATAAAACATATACAGTTCACATGAACAACATAACTATTATAACGAATACTGTTAAAATTTCTTTATAGGTTTAATTATCAAATATTTAGTAGACAATACATACAAAAGGTTATGATGAGCAATCTTAATTTTAAAATGTAAGATAATTCCTGACATTAAGAGACTTAAAATCTAGTTGTTAAGGCATGATATATATGTTAAAAATTAAACAGTCCTTGTTTAAATATCAAATTATTCTACAAATTTTGAGAGAAATAATTCTGTCTTATTCATCCATATCTCATTTATGAAGCCTAGATCATGTATGTGCATACAGTCAACCTTCAAATGATTATTGAATTAATAAATTCTTATAAAATATCATGTGCTAAATTCTTGAATATAGTAATTACAAAAGAAGGCAATTTTTTTATTGATGAATGGGAGTATGAACAAATAAACAATGAACTAGGCAGTCATTAAAGGGAGTATGTTAATTAGATTTAAAAAGATGTCATTGTAGTAAATTCTAGGTGGAGAAAATAGTATGATAAAAATGAAGACAATAACCAAATAACTTATATGTATAACCCATGGTCATAGACAACATTGCAGCGAAGGTCTGGAGAAGGCATGGGAGGGGGAAGGTGAGGGTCAATGGGGGGGAGATCAGACTTCTGTAAATATTTACAACAATAAAGATATTTTTAATAACAACTGGAATTGTACATGAAATGCCAAAGAATGAAAGAGTAAACCCTTTTAACTGTAATATGGAGAAAACATAAAACAAAATAATAATATAGTAGATGATTATAAACTAAGGAGAGGTGTGAATGATAGTTTAACCAGTTTAAATTATGTTTATTGCATAATGGTGAACATTTAAAGGTTTCTGATTAGCTTAATGGTTATTTTTTTAAAAATGTGGCAACAATGATAAATTCTGAGCAAGTAAATAATAAATTTGAGTTGACAAAATTGTTAGGTATTTATATATTACAAATATTGACTTGAATTGAGTATTGTCACTAAAAATGATAAAGAAGATAGAGGTTGCTTAAGCATTATTAAAGAAAAATGTATAGAATTGATGGGTAAGTGCATATGAGGATGTATAGAGAATAGCATAAACAAAACCATGCCTTACCTGTTCAGAGTAATTTTTCAATAATGTGATATGTTTAATGATGTTGTTTTTCAGACTGGAAAATTCTGACATGCACTCAACTGGAGCCCTGCCAGGGAAGGATGACAAGAGATTATATCACTCTCATTCTCATTGAATATCACAACTTTCTATCTTAAGAAACTTAATATTAAATCAAAAATATGTAGCTCTTTCTATAATTAAAAAAAGTATCAAGGGTACCTAATTTCTATGCATTACAAAAATATCCTATATAATAAAAGGGTAATATGCAAATAGAGTGAAAGGCAGAACAACCAAACAACCAATCAAAGTGTAATATGCTAATGATATGCTAAGGCTGCTCAATCACTCTTATGACATGCACTGCATTGACCATGGGGGGGGGGGGTGGTGGCGCAGACAGTTGATTAGTTAACAAGTCACTATGATCTGCACCGACCACCACCAAGGGGCAGATGCTCCAACTGGTAGGTTAATTTGCTGCTGGGGTCCCACCGATCAGGACTGGGTGAGATGAGCCAGACATGTCCTGGAGTCCTCCTGCAGTCCCTCCCCAGCCTGATCGTGCACTGGTGGGGTCCCTCACCCTGGCATGCACCCTCTACAATCCAGGACTTCTTGGGGGATGTTGGAGAGCCAGTTTCAGCCTGATCACACAGGCCACTCCTCTTAGGAGGGTGCCCAACACAAGGCTCATGGCTGGTGAGCCTTGCTGTGGCAGTGAAAGCCCCTCCTGATTGGCAAGAGCCCACAGCAGGCACAGTGGGGCTGGGATGAGTGGAAGTGGCAGGTAGGAGCTGCAGGCGGCATTGGATGGCAGGTTTTGGTCCGCTCCCTGCAGGCCACCCAGAAGGACCCCAGCCATGCATGAATTCATGCAGCAGGCCTCTAGCATGAAAATAATAGAAAGCTTATATGAAAGATTATCAATATAATATATGTATGGCTTCAATAAATTGGTAGAATGGTAGATGCACAATTAATAAGTTATTTCTGTTTTCAAATTACCATAAAAAAAGTGAAAGGCAATGTAGGTAACCTTTTATTTTTTTTTTTATTTCCTTTATGTTGGCTGCCTTACTGTATAAACAATTATATAAAAAGAACAAAAAGAGGAAGAAAATATCATATATCAATTATATTAACTCCAAGTAGATTATCTATCTATTGAAAATAAAGGTTTGTTATATCTGGTAATTCATTTTATTTGTCACAATTAAAAAACTTGTAATTTACTTAGGACACTACAGCCAATTGAAAAAGTTTTTTTTTTTTTTAAATATTGCATAGCTCTCAAGATTCTGCCATAAGCAGTAATTTAAATGAGGTGATAAAATCTGCATGGCTTTACTGAAAAATGATCACCCAATTCATCTATCTTATAGTCCAAAAATAAAGAACAATTTTCAGAGTGTCACTTGTAAAATAAATTAATATGTATTACAATACTGAAATAATATTTACTCACACAAGGAAAGTAAAGTTTTTTATAAAATAGCAAGAAAATATAATTTATAATTCCTTCCCCACAATTCCTAAAATATTACAATCCCTGGAGTTTACATGAAAGTGCCATCTTCTTGGGGTCTATTTTGAAAGCACATAAGAAAATGGTTAATGGTGCAAATTACTTTTTATAATTAAATATGTACATTTACCGTATTTGCCGGCGTATAAGACGATTTTTTGGCCCTGAAAAATACGTATTTGCCGGCGTATAAGACGACTGGGCATATAAGACGACCTCCCTAACATTTCCACTAAAAATACAGAGTTTGTTATATACACGCCGTATAAGACTACCCCCCACTTGGAGGCATATTTTTCAGGTCCAAAAAATCATCTTATACGCCGGCAAATACGGTATGTAGAAAGATACCCAGGACAATTTCTTGTAACTATGCCCAAGGTATAGAATTAGTAAAAAGGCAGGTAACAAAAAGGTAAAATTATGATGACTTCTCACTCTCATACTTCTCTACTTGATCATAAAAGCATGCTTTTAAAAAAAAGTAAATTATATAATGCTTCCCTCTCTCACTGCCTAACCTGTCATTGGGTTAGAAGGAATAAATATCCATACAATTCTTCATTTGTGTACAGCATATAGAATTGACTATAGTCTTTGATGAAAGAATTTATAAAATTGAAATATTAATATTACCTAAAGACTATTATCAAAACAAAATTAACGTGTTACCTAAATTTTGTTACAAACTTTGATTTCTATAGCCTTGTATTGGTAACACAGAGTTTTAAAAAACAAGACTAACTCTTTTTAACTAATCTAATGTAATTAGTGTATGGATAAAAGAATTATTTTCTTGCTGTAATGATTCTCTAGTGGTAATTCAGAACATTGGTGTAACTTTTGTGCATTCTTGAAAGACTAGAATAAACAAGTGTTATTTCTAGTATAGCAGCAGAGTTTAATCTATTAAAAAGGGCAAAATGAACCTTTTATAAATATATATACTATTTCTGTAAAATGATTCTTTTCTTTAAAAAAGGTAGGTTACCAATATTGGTTCATTTAAAGGGAGTTATATATATAATTATGTTGTTCACCTTAGGAAGATATTCAGAGTACCAATAAAAATATTTGTCTCTGGAAGATACTGGGGAAATAAATCCAAGTCATAAGCAAGTTTTCTGAAGAGAGAGAAAGATGGAAAAATGCCAAGATCTGAAGGCTTTGTAGGTCAGACATTAGTAATTACCTTTCCAGAATATTTAGTATCATCTCGACCACATTAATCAGTTCAAGAGCAGCTGCAAAAATGTGATAAGGTGGGTCCTCAATACTGCCATAAAGAATCCGTTCCCTTCTTCTTTCCGATATCCCATCAAGAAGTTGGTTAAGAGCCTGCTCGAGAATTTCACTTTGCTTTCTGAACCTGGTAGGCAGCATTTTGTTAATCTGAAAATAAAATTGGAGTTTATCAGAAGAAATGAAGTAGAACTTATCTAACAAACTATAAATATGAAATAGGTTCCACAGCAATACCATTTAACCAAAGTAATATAAGAGAGAAACCAAATTATCATCAACCACTTTTCACTCTTTACATATTTATTTCTGGTAATATTTATATCATTCATGGTAGTAGTGACATTAATAGCCTGAAAGGAATAAGGTTCAGCAATTAAAATTTTGAGGTATAGAGAAAGAAAGATGGCTGCTGATGGGCAGACTACAAGATACTGTATGAGTGAGAAAACAAAGGGAGAGTGGCTGGTCACACAAAGAGTGTTTGTTGGTGAGTTTAGGGACAGCTATACTCCAGGAGACTGTGGGGGACTCCTGGACAGGGATACCCTGACCAGGCAGCCACCACTGTAGCAGGGTACCTTCCTGGAGTGACCAGCTCGAATGCAGAGATCACACCATATTGAAGGGGAAAGTGGATCTTATCAGGAACCTGAAAAATCTGGGGAATCTACAACTACTCAACCCACCTAACAGCTGCAAACCCCAGAACACATGTCCCCAATTGGTGCAAACAGTCAGGTTCAAAGGAGCTCTACACTCCACTATGGAAAGGAGAGAGAGTACTAAATAACCAGACACTGGGAGAAGACAGACCATGGGAAGACATAGAAATAGCCACCATATGAAAGAAAAGCAGGCATCACCAGGAAAGGAAGTAAAGGAAACAGTGGCAAGCAACCTGTCAGAGAAAGAATTCAGAGAAATGGTTATATGGTGGCTGAAAAAAATGGAATACAAATTTGACAATATGTGTAAGAACCAAGAGGAAGTGAAGAAGAACCAAGAAGAAATTAAAAATGACATTGCTGCTATAAATAACTAAATAGAAAGCATCAAGAGTAGACTAGAAGCTGAAACCGGTTTGGTTCAGTGGATAGAGCTTCGGCCTGCGGACTCAAGGGTCCCAGGTTCGATTTCGGTCAAGGGCATGTACCTTGTTTGCGGGCACATCCCCAGTAGGGGGTGTGCAAGAGGCAGCTGATCGATGATTCTCTCTCATCGATGTTTCTAACTCTCTATCCCTCTCTCTTCCACTCTGTAAAAAATCAATAAAATATATATTTAAAAAAGGGTAGACTAGAAGAAGCAGAGGGCCACATCAGTGATCTAGAAGACAAAGTGGGGGGAAGTAGTCAAGTAGAGTAGCTTCTAGAAAAATAATTAAAAATCATGAAGAGAGCCTAAGGGAACTTTGGGACAACAAGAAACAAAACACCATCCACAAAAATAGGAGTTCCAAAAGGAGAGGAAACTGAGCAAGGAATTGAAAACCTGTTTGAAGAAATAATGACAGAAAACTTCCCTGGAGAGTATTATGTTAAGTGAAATAAGCCAGGCAATGAAAGAAAAATACCATAAGATCTCACTCATTTATGGAAAACAAAGAACATTATAATCTGATTTTAAAAAAGATAAATACAGAGGCAGTAAAGCACTGAACAGACTGTCAAATTACAGTGGAAAAGCAGGGGAATGTTGAGGAGGGAGTGAAAGAGATCATCCAGAGGATTTGTATACATGCATATAAGCACAATGAATGGACACTAGACACTGGGTGGGGGGGTGGGATGAGGGCATGCAACAGGGTGTAGAGGAGGCTGGGGGAAGGTAAATGGGGGGAAAGAGTTATATGTACTACTACATGTAATACTTAAACAATGAAAACATATTAAAAATAAAAAAATACATTTTTGAGGTATATAATTTTAGAATGTTGCAAAAACTACTTGTTTACAATTAGGACACGTTAATTCTGGCACTGCCTTATTAGCATACCTACCTCATTTCCTTTTTAGAGTACAATCTACTGAGAAGAGGAACCATACTACTTTTAAGAGTGGAGAGGATTTGGTAGAGATCTAAGAGATAGGAAATGAGGCACCTTATGTCAGAACTCTAGAAATCATGTCCAGTCCTTTCTGTGGTCTAGTAATTTAAATATAAAGGAGCTGTAAAATTATTAATTGGGAACTGGTATCTAAATATACTATTTCAAGTAACTATATACTTATCTAATTTACATATTTTCTCTTAGCATGTATATGTGTACACACACTCCCATTAGTCAGACTTTGTTCAGGGCCTCAAAAACTGACCATCAGAATTAATTGCAGAGTTGCAATAATGATGCCATGTAGTCTCCGCTTCTGAAGAAGTTACTCTAGTTTCATGATATAATTGTCAGGGAATAATCTGTGATGTACAAAGTAGGGAGGGACCCTATTAAAAAGGATCTTCTCTTTAAGTATGGAATTCTGAGGTCCAGGGAAATTTTATTTAATTATGTAAGAAAATTGTTTATGAGTATTTTGGGCCTGGGTCCATGAAGATATTATGTGAAAAGATCACATTAATATGACTTCAATGAAAAAGAAGAACCAGCTGAAACCAGTTTAGCTCAGTGGCTAGAGCGTCAGCCTGCGGACTAAAGGGTCCCGGGTTCGATTCCGGTCAAGGGCATGTGCCTTGATTGTGGGGACATCCCCAGTGAGGGGCGTGCAGGAGGAAGCTGATCCATGTCTTTCTCCCATCGATGTTTCTAACTCCCTATCTTTCTCCCTTCCTCTCTGTAAAAAAAGCAATAAAATATATATTTTTTAAAGAAATAGAAGAACCAAGTGCACATCTCCTTAATATTTCTTTCCACTGCGAAATCTATTATGTAATACATTCAAATGTTCACTTAAGTTTTTTCACTTTAAAGTTCACAATTCATTCTAAACATAAGTCATCTTCCAGGTTTTTGATGAATAGCATCTACCTCCTTCAAAGAAGCCTGCTTTACAAAGCTTTACAAATATATATCAGAATTATATTATCAATGCCAAAGACACAAATATTATCATGTTTTCACTTCCATCATCAACTTCCCAAAATTATTCAACTCTTATTGATATAATCAGGGATTTTAGATATGTTATCATCATTGATATAATAATAGATTAACATTATTAGGGTATATATTTTATTTTAAAGTTTTTCAAAAGTTTTTCAAAAATTTGCATTAAGTATATAATTATATTAATGAAATTTTTTACTCATTGCTGTTTTTTTTAGAATATAACATCTCTGTCTTGCATGCCTTATTCATCCTTTCATCAGCTGGATTTCATCTTCCAATAATTTAAAGGAGTTAATGGGAAAAATATTTTCTGATTTTATATTTGTAAGTCTATTTTACATTTGCCAGTTGACATAAATGGTTTCCCAAGCAATTAGCAGACCTTATCCTAAAAACAGAAGCTCTTCTGATACCTTGTTCTCCTTCTGCCACATTATTAAATGCATCATGGATAGGGAAAGATGGGAAATTTTTGACATATACCTCACTATTGTCAGCCTCAGATTGTT